>JBDJHY010000102.1:17177753-17190539 GCA_039654485.1 Withania somnifera | reverse complement strand
ACTAACGCTTACATGTAATTAACTGCCTAATAATACACAAAAATACCTATCCATTGTAATTACAACAATTCTTGGCATATTGTCTATAAATAATAATTTGAGTGTGAGAGAGCTTGATAGGTAGGTGCCGCAAGGAAAGTAATAAAGGGCTAGGGAAGGAGGATAGGGATTAAAATTGAATCGTAATTGATGAACTTATTATAAAATTAATTTTTATATTAATATTGGTATAATTTAACTTATTGGTACATTTGAGTTATCTGAAATTTAAAAATGGATTTTTTTTTGTAACTGGTGACTTAAAGTAAGTCATGCATATTTATAATAAAAAATTTAAAATAAGTAAGAATGTAATGTCTAATTCTTACTTCTTTTGAAATTGCAAAATATAGTCTTATTAATAAGTATAATTTTCAGTCAAGACTGTTCAACTGACCGGTGATTGCTAGTTGTAATTCCACCTATGGGTATAATAGGATAAAACCACCCGAAATGATGAGAATTAGGATATATATTTTTAAAAAAATAAAAAACTAAAAGTTATGTTTCAATTACGACCAGATCCTCGATCGAAGACAAAAAAATGTCTCTATATATCTCCTCTTATCTAAATTCCGACGAACAAAGTAATCTGATATTTTCTTTATTTCAATAAGAATAACTTATTTTGATTCTTGGTCTTAAATTAAATTTATCTTAAATATATCAAAATATCATTTAATTTTATGATTTTAAATATGTCAAATGAAAAGTTAAAATTAAAATACTGTTGAAAAAGAAAAAGATTATTCCTTTTTAAACGGACTAAAAAATAAAGTACATTATTTTTTTTAAAGAGAGTATTTATAATAGCATAGTACAGATGCAGAAATTAAAGTATATAAGATTTACACAAGAACCTGAACAATAATTTAAAGTAAAATGATTGAATACTGGACTCCAATTTTCACACCTTAGTGCAGAAAGAACATCATTTTCAGCATCTTGGCAATTTTTTCCAAGTATCTTGTGTGTAAATACCATATAATTTTTCCTTCTACCTACATCAACCCCGCCTCAAAATCCATCACATATTCATATATATATCTATTAATATATACCTCCAGCTAGCTCTTAGGATATCCCATCGATAGGAGCTAAGAAATTAAAGCAAGAGAAAAAAAAACTTTGGTACGTTGAATCCTAAAGACTTTCTTGTAGTTCTAAGCAAGAAAAAATAACATGGGAAAGAAAGTCAGAGATATTCAACCCTCAAAAGCACACAAGAAACAATTCAACAACTTGATTAAATTGTTGAAACCCAAAGTTTATATTACACACTCATCAAATTTCAAGAATCTTGTTCAACAACTCACTGGCAATAATATTATTGGTTCATCGATGTCATCATCATCAAGTCCTATAATATCATCATCTCCACCACCTCCTGAAGATCGTCATCAACGGCTTCAATTCATTCAAGAATATAGCCAGGAATTATCTGTAGATTCATCGGAAGGAAGTATACCATCTTCTATTAATACGAATACGTTACACGAACCATGTTTCAGTTTGTTGGATAGTAACAGTAATAATAATTCCCTGGAAAGTACTCAAGAAATAATGGATTTGTCTGAAGAATATTATTATAGGAATATTGAATCATTGCTATTGGAGATGGATTCATATAGTGCTAGCTATGAGGGATTTGTTCCATTGAATATTCATGAAGAGATTTCTGTTGATGATTATGGTTATAATTTATCCACTCTTTTCTGAGACTAGTAGTTACCTACTACTCTCCTGTGCTAGACCATTGGTGGAGCTAGGGATACCGTATATACCAGGTTAAAATTATATTTTATATATTTATAGCAAATGTCAAATTCGAAGCTTAGGCTTCTTCATGTGTGTACATCTTAATATTTTGAATCCCTGGTTCCGCTGTTGATCTGGAATCTTGATCATTGTTCATGGGAAGTATTGTAAATGGTTGTGCATATATATGTTGTTTTTGTTAATAGATCGATCTCGACGTAAATAGTACATAGATTGTTAAAAATTTGTGAAGTGATAAGTATATCAGTTGATATACATTTTTGTATATATGTTGAAGAGACGATCGTTGTATTCATAACGACACCGTGAATATTGTATGTATTTACTAGCTAGGTATTGTTCATATGAATGTCTGTATAGTTTTTATATATAGCAAGTTCTTTAAAAACGTTTATACATTCCAATTTGTATGGTAGTGTTTATATATGACATTCTTGTTGATTAGGAATAAAGACATTTAATTTGTTCTAGTGTACATAGGTAAACAATAGAATAAAAAAACACTGCATGATATGTTTTTCCAATTTGTATGGTAATGTTTATATATGACATTCTTGTTTGATTAGGAATATAAAGACATTTAATTTCTTCTAATGTACAAAAGTAACAATAGAATTAAAAAAAAAAAATACTGCATGATATGTTTTTCTTCAAAATGATTTCATATATTAACACAACGACTCTGAATCTCTGGTTCCGTAGACCAGCGCCTTATCCATTGGGCCACAGAGTCTTGATGCTACTCCTCGAGTGTCGGCTAATCTTCATCTCGTCGGAGTAGAGATATGTTCTCCCGTGATTAACCTCCTTTTTTTTTTCTTTGCTTAAGCGACTATCTTAAATTTTACTCGTTTAGATCCATTCGTCACTCAATTCCATATTTAATCAAAAGTGGGCTTTCGATAGTTCTTAAAAGTTTGATTTTCGTAATTTGTATTTATAAATAGGGGTGTTTATGGATTAGTTTAAATTGGGTATTGGTCAAAATCAAAATCAAATCAATTTAGTTGATTTTTAAATTCTTAAAATCAAATCAAACCAAAGTAAAGTAAAAAACACCAGTATGATTCTTATCAGTTTGGTTCGGTTTCTTCGGTTTATAACTACTTAATAATAAATTGATAATAGTATTAAAAATAACAATGGTAAAAATGTTTTTCTAAATGACAAATCTTTGACTTTTATGAGGATAGTCTTCATTCAACTTCCAGTGATACATCTTTTAGAACTCCGAGTCAATCCACGAGGGCTATTAACGATTCTAGTATGAAATCGTCTTTCTAATAACCATTAATAAGCAAATGTCTTTAATAAGCCTATCTTATTTGGCACTTTTAACTGTAATTTTATCCCTTGTATTTGTGAATCGAATGCCAAACTAATAAACATTAGTATGATTTGGTTAAAATCAAACTAAATAGTATCGATTTTTAAAATTACAGACCAAACTAAATCAAATCAAATCAATCTAAATGTCGTTTTTTTAATCGATTTGCAGTTTGATTTGGCTAAAAAGCAAAGCATGAGGAACCCTAATTATAAAGCAAAGCATGAGGAACCCTAATTATAAAGCAGTTTAATTATAACAACAACATACCCAGTAATTTCCCACCAAGTGGGGTCTAGGGAGGGTAAAGTATATGCAGTCCATACTACAACCCCATACATGAGGTAGAGAGGTTGTTTTCGAAAGACCCTCGGTTCATAACAAACATCACAATCTAGTTCAAATATAAACAATCTAAAGTTTTGAAAATGACAAGCAAATAACAAAAACAGCTTCATGTATAAAATAACACAACAATCAACTAAACAGCAACCCTCAATTCAATGCCAATTACAAGATACTACCCTGCTACTAGCACGAGAAATACCTTACCAGCAGGAACTCACACCTACCCTCTAGCCTACCACCAATTCGCGTTTTCCACAACTTCCTATCCTGGGTCATGTCCTCTGTAGCTCCATGCCATGTCTAATCACCTCCTTCCAATACTTCTTCGGTCTACCTCTACCTCGATTAAAACCATCCACTTACACCCTCTCACACGTGCGCATTGGAGCATCCGAGCCCTCCTCATCACACACCCAAACCACCTCAACCTTACTTCTCGCATCTTATTTTCCACCGGACTCACCCTTACCTTGTCACAAATAACTTCATTCCTAATTCAATCGCTCCTAGTGACACCATACATCCATTGCAATATTTTTATCTTTGTCACTTTCATCCTTTGGATGTGAGAGTTCTTCACAAGCCAACACTCCGCCCCATACAACATAGCAGATCTAACCAAGAACTTACCTTTAAGTTTAGGGGGCACTCTCTTATCATATGAGACCCCCGAAGCAAGCCTCCACTTTATTCACCCTGCACTAATCCGGTGAGTGACGTCCTCGTCAATATCCCCATTTCCTTGAATCATAGACCTAACATACTTGAAGCTATTTTTCTTTTGAATGACCTGACTGTCAAGCTTTACCACCACCTTATCCTTAAACCGCGCCTCACTAAACTTGCACTCTAAAAACTCCGTCTTAGTCCTGCTCAAATGAAACCTTGTAGACTCTGGAGTCTGTCTCTAAACCTCCAACTTAGTATTGACTCCTCCGTGAGTCTCATCGATCAGCACCGCATCATCTGCAAACAATATATACCAAGGCACCTCACCCTAGATTCGACGTGTCAAAACATCCATCACCAAGGCAAATAAGAATGGGGAGTCGAACCTTGGTGCAATCCCATTAAAATAGGAAAGACCACATAATCTCCTCCTGATGTTCTTACACGAGTCTTGGTTTCGGTATACATATCTTTTATCACTCTAATGTAAGCTACATGGACACCTCTAGCTTTTAAGCACCTCCACAAAACCTCCTTAGAAACTTTTTCATAAGTCTTCTCTAGATCAATGAACACCATGTGCAGGTCCTTCTTAGCCTCTCTATATAGCTCCATAAATCTCCTCACAAGATGGATAACCTCTGTTGTTGAGCGACTTGGGATAAAGCCAAACTGATTCTCAGAAATAGACACGATCCTCCTCAACCTCAACTCCACCACCCTTCCCTAAATCTTTATGTGGCTTAACAACTTAATACCCGTGTAAATAAAATTTCGAAATGAAAATCTCGATTGGATTTGATTCAATAATTCAATTTTCAGTAATTTATGTCACTCTTGTTCGAAGTTTCTGAAAACATTGAAGCATCAACTGTCGATTTAGAAAGATCTATTATTAATGGAACTTTAGCAACAGGACTTTGTGGCCCAGTGGATAAGGCACTAGTCTATGGGACCAGAGATCCTGGATTCTCGATCCCCGGCAGAGTTGTGTTGCTCATTTTCCTTTTTTTTTTCTCCTTCCAAATGTCAGTACTAACAAGACTAAAATCTATTCCTAAATAGTAAATATAATCTATACGGTTCTTTTCCTTGTGTTATGTTTTATTTTAAGTTATAACTCTGTATTAATTTCAACAAATCGCAATTCTTTCAAAATAACCTCTTTCCATGTACTTTGTTCCATTTTAACATATTCATTCGCTATAGTTCCACACGTACAAAATTGGTGCATCTGTAGGCCAATGCGGGACATGACCAAGACTATCTTTTAAGCCACCTTCTCTCGTTTCATGCTCATCTACGTACCATTTGTCTGGTGGATATTTTGGACTCTAGTAACCCGACGTTCACTATCATATAACATTGATGATCCTCTATCAGCATGTATTCTTCTATCACATAACATCTGGGTAACACTTCTCCATTTTAATCATCTAGTAAAACGACAAGGGTAGTTCGGGCTATTGTTATGTTTGGGCTGTATTTTGCATTAAAATGTTTGGCAAATAGTGACGATTCAAAATCCCAAGTAGTGATGGCACTTGCCTAAACCCACCTAAACAAGTAAGCTTTTACAATTGATAAAGGTATATGCGGAAAAAAAATAGCTGACAAGAAGTAAAAAAGATACGAGGTCAAAAGCTATCTATAAAACCACCCAAAAATTGGTGTCACGGCGTATAAGCTCTATAAGACTATGGCTCGGATCCTCAAAATAGATCAAACACATGAAATAAAAAGAGTTTGGGCATCTGTTGGATGATGAACAACTACCTTTGACTCTCAAATCTCAAAGTCTCGGACCTGATTGAAGGGAAAACGATCACACCACTCCAGACCCTGAACCTACACAAGTGTAGAAAAGCAAGAGAGTTAGTACGAAAATAAACAATGGGTACTCAAGAAGTATAAGTATCCCTGACTCGACACTAGAACAAAACAAAGAAGAATCACCAACTACTCCGATTACCCCAACCACAATCCTCCAGACTACTAGCTGCAAATTAGATCATAAACCAAAAATATATAACGACAATGAAATAGCAGATATAAGGTGTAGGAATGATAGCCATCTAATCACCAAAGGCAAAGTAATACAGTTCCAACAACCGAATATCCATAACTATAGGACCCAAGTGTAATTCTTATAGATCGAACCAGCATAAGTAATCACGAACTACCAAAAGAAGTAATAAAAATTTGTCAAATATAAAGTCATACCCTTAGCCCATTCGGAGGTAAGCCTCTCTTTTGGAGTCCACTCCACAATTCACGGGATAGATCCCACTCATTATGCTATGGACTCATAGATGGAGTCTATAACACCTCGTTAGTTCCCACTTCGTAAGTACGATTACGGCAAAAAGGGTACATCCGACGCAATCGAGAACCGAACTCGTGAAATGGGTACTAACTAGAATAGGACAAGGTAATAAGAGGAACGATACTTAGGTCTAATATCCATCTCAGCCTCTACCCCGCAATTCTAGTCGCAGTAAGAAGGGTACATCCGACACAACTGAGAGTTAGACTTGTAAAATGAATTCTAATTTGTCTGGACTATCACCAATATCATAATCAAGTCTAGTAAGCATGCAAATCTCTATCTTATAAGTCCAGTAGTGGTAGGATGGATACATCCGACGCAACCGAGAGTTGGACTCATGAGATAGATTCTGAGATGTTCAGACCCATATCAAAACCAATCTCAATCAGAATCAATCAACTATCCAACATCATCAACAAGACCATTAAGCTCATTTTCTAGCAATTTCTATCTCAATCACAAGGCAATACAATTCATTATCACAATGACAAGCAACTTACCGTACACACCCGCCACTTATCAGAGTGGTCAGGACCCAAAGGGCATAGCTATGTCGTGTACTACCTGTTGCCTCAGTATCACTAGAAAGATTAGGCAATTAGTCACATCAGATACACCGGAAAGACCTAGACATCCATCACCTCAAACTCGGCTAGAAAGATGGGGTAAACTGTCACCTCAACCCGTGGTTAGTAAGATCGGTACCATAGTATCATTATCAATCAAGAGTCATGATTCATGTGACAAAATGCAACAATAGTAAAATCACCAAACACAAGCTAATATGGCACAAAAGTAGTGAATAATCATCAAGCCCTCACGCGGGCAACTATCAAGTATATCATAGAACTATGAAGAATAAAGCCCACACATTGGCATAAACATCAATCAAATATATATCAACACCATAACTTCACCAAAGCCTCTTAAGGACATTATCTCACATAAAAATCAACGGAATGTAAGATAACATTTCAGGCACCACTAGACCATACCAAACCTTACTCAACAAAGATAGAAACATTTACTATCAAGTTATCAATTTTTTTCATTGGTTTTATCCCAACATGCTTGACTCTAGTGTTCGAGTGCACACTTGTATCTACACCACATGGATACTCCCAATCAATCCCAATTACAAGAAGTTAATATACAACAGAGACTCCACAAAGTTTTAAAAAGGATCAAGCCTTCACTTACCTTAAATGAGGAAACTCTATTGAACCGGGGCCTTTCCTTCGGGCGGGTGCTCGCTTTTGCTAAATCAAATCAAATCAAATATGATCGATATGTGAGAAAATACGAAGTTTGTTATCCAAATTGATAATTATAAAGTAGGATCCAAAATTGTCCCAAAAAACTGAAAATCGAGGGTCAGGGATAAATTTAAAATTTTTATTCAAAATTACGTTTTACATAATTTTAGAAACTCTCCGGTCATATCTTATCAAAATCGAGTTGCAATTCACCTTCAAACTCAAAATAAAAGTTTATGACAAAACCCCTAATTTTGACTAAAAATCATGAAAATTTTAGTAAATGATGAATTTCCCATAAGAAACCATGATAACTAATACCCATATAAAATGCCTTAATTTGGATCCCAAAACCCAACCCCGAAACTCTTTTCAAATTGGGAAGTTTTTATAGAAATTCAAGTCACCCATATAACAAAGATTCTAATTACCATGTTAAATCACAATCCGGGTTCATAATGATAGTTTAATTACCAAATTCTTTCATAAAAAGCTTGGGTTATAAAACCCCAATAAACTTCGTGCACAATATAAGAAACAAATAAAACCCATATGAAGAATCCCATTATAATCATGTATTTTGAGTGAAAACTTATCAAGGGCCTTGAATTCTTTGAATCTTTGAATCTTTGATGATGTTAATCTTCCAAATTGATGAACAATTTCTAATGATGTTTAATAAGGGTTTTGGAAAATTCAAATATAAGCAAGGGTATACATGAAAACCCCAAACTTATCCTTTATTAAAGCAAAACAAAAAAGTGCCAAAAGAAAATGGCTTTCAGGGTCATTGCACAAAATCAGTAAATTAAAAAATAGGGTTCCTCCACATTTGAGATTATTTGGCTCCACCTTCAGAGCATCCTCAAATGATACATTGTTTGTTCAATACAAGAGGGGCAAGAAAATTGTAAGAACCTTTAAAATGCACACCAAAACGGTGACATAGTATTGTCATTGAAAATGAGTTATTTAGCAAAAGGGAATGAAGTCACTTTTCCATCTGTTATTGCTTGACTTGTGTTAGTTGACCAGCTGGCAAAGTGTACAAGGATTTCAACTGCTGGCCAATCAGCTTGCTGTTACTAATAGCCATTTGTATTTCCAAGTTATCGGACCACCATTGTTCCAGTCCATGTGCCTCAAGAAACTTCTGTTTTCCTTTCGTTGACAAGAAAAGTTTTGCTGCAACTTGGCAGTTTGTTGGTTTTGCATTCTCCTTGTTAGCAGCAGCTTGGTCGTTTTGTGCTCCATCTGCATCAGCGTAAGAGCAGCATATGTAATCACTGTTGTTAATATACAAGTGAGGCACCCATTGTTTTGGTCCTACTCTAAAAAATGTTGCGCCGCCTTCCTCACAGCTGATTTGAGAATCTGACTTTGAAGCCATCTTTTTCTCCTATGTTTCTGAAACTCATAGCAAGTGAAACTGAGGGTGGATTGAACAAATGTGCCTCTACGTATATTCCTTCTTTGGCTAATGCTTTTCCCACTTGAAGAGCAAATCCATCTCCAAGGGAATGGCCAGCAATACAAACATTATTGCTTCCATGCTTGTCGGCAATAGTTTTCAGTGCCGCCTTCAGGACTCCACTAAATCTCACAGATCCTTTCAAACTTTCCCAGGCTAGGATCGTCCACAATATCCCTTCTCATTGTTGGGCTCTTTAGAATTGTTCCCCTTAAGGCCAGAACAGCTCTTGGTGCACCACTGGGTCTGATCAGTACAAAATCAGCCAAAGCTGCAGATCGGTCCCACTCCAATATTGCACCAAAGAAGGATCCATCTCGTTCATCTCTTAAGGTCTTGACCAACTTGTACTTGAAGGGTATGCACCATTTTGGAGAAATTGCATTTTGTTCTGTCCTGTTTTCTTGTTTGTCAAGCTCAAGAAGGTACACTGCTTGGATAAAGCAGGCCATTACTGTTCTTTTATAGTTAGCATCCTTCCTCCTGTCCAAGTGAATTATTGATTGGTCTCAGCATCCAATAATCTACTATTTCAATAAAAGGGATCTATAGCTTGATATTGAGTAATCATCTAGTAGTTACATAGAAAAGGGATCTAAGCTTGGTATTGAGTAATATGTAAGAAGGGTACCATTAGAAAATCTATTAACACAAGGAGATTAGTCCATATCCAGGGATTAGAAGAAAACAGGATCATGCCAACTTCATCATCTAGGAAAGACTAGTTACACTTCCAGATTATTCAGTCATTGATTGCTGTCCAAATAAGAGTTAAAATGTCATAACTAACATCCAATGTGTTACAGCCATTTGACAGTAAGGACAAACGACTGCTACTAAACAAGACAAATAATTATCTCAAAAGTTGCATGAACGAATGTAGTTTCAAAGAAGTGTCAACATTTAAGGACTTTCAAGAAAAAGTTGGTTCTTTTCGCTTCGAGAATTGAATTGGATTGAATTACCTTATCCCCAAGACCACAAGAATCTCTACTAGCAAGTGAACTGGAAGATTCAGCTTTACAAGACACTCAGCAAAAATTAAAACATCGTCCAGAAAATAATTAGCAGAAAGAGATTCGTATTCAAATTAGCTTCCACAGTCTCAGGTTTTAAAATAGCTGCAAAAATACTTAATATTATGATTTCAGAGAAGTTAAATGACTTTTGGTTTCTGATGATAGGATATTCGTATAAAAATATAGTGACTCTGGACTTTATTTAAAAAGAAGAGATTTCTACTTCTTTCTATTAGAATGGAGAGTTGAACTATTAATTGTGTCTCATATCTTGCTCTTAAAATCGTATAGGAAAATCCATTTAATATTCCCTTATAACCACTGTCCAAAAAGGTTAGACCAATAATTACTGGGCCAAAGAAGTTCATGAAATTCCCATTAAAGCTACACAAAAAGAGAAGAATAAAAAAGAAAGAAGCAAAACAAAACGACATCTAGTGGTTATATGGTGAAGCTGACAGGTTCTTGATCAAGTTCTGCACTATCAAATATCAATGTGGGATGAGCAATATTTGGTGGTCATGTTGTAATGACCCGTTCGATCATTTCCTTGCTTTCCATCTTTTCCTGTTCTTAGAGCTGTTTGGTAGTTGCCCCTAGTCGTTATGACTTGTTGGGACCGGTAGCTCGGTGTCCTGGTGACTCATTTGCTCGTTATCTCAGTTTTCCTGTTTTGGAATTTCAGTTTTGAAATAGTAGTAAACATGCTCGGAATCGAATTCGGACAGTTCCGTTAGCACAGAAATGCCGACTTTGGTCTAGATGGACCTTAAGTTCGTGACTTGGGCTTTTTGTTTTGAGTTTGGGTTGCTTTGTGGAAATTCAGCCCAGCCGCCAGGGTGGTCTTATGATGATTGGAGTGTCGATTCCATCAGCTCCAAATTGTTGATTTTGAGCTAGTTGAGTCATTGGTTCGCTTCCCGGGGTATCCGGGCTTGTTTTGAGTAGGTTTGTGGAAAGTCCTTAGTTGGGCTCTTTTTGATCCTTATGAGTTTGGAGTCCTTTTCGCTAAAACGGCCTCGGTTGGTCGTTTCGTCGATTCCGTTGAGTTCATAGTGTGTTTTCCACCCAAAATGCACTTTTGTTTTGTTAGAATTGGACTCGTTTTAAACCCCTCGGAGTTTTCCAATTTTTCCTTGTGTTGCTGCAGGTCACAGGTCGCACTTGCGCCCAGGGATCTGCCCTAGCAAGGTCGCACCTGCGGCCAAAGGGGCACCCCAGCGACCCCCTGTAGTCTACAAATATGGGATTTCCCCTTTTATTTCCAGCTTTTTGCATTTCGTTTTCTTTCTTTCTCTTGAGTGTGCAACGGTTTTAAGGGTTTCAAGCCGTGGGGAGTTGCATGGGTAATCGTGGGAGTTCGTGGTGCTAGGTTTTTCGGGTAATTCTCGTTATTTCTGCTTTTTTTAATTATGCAAAATGTTTTTATGTCATTACTTTAAACCTCATTTTATCCTTTGATTCATTATCTCCTTAAGCTCAAATTTGGACCACAAGTCCCCCGAGCTGAGGGCTACGCGCTAGTATATTTAGTTTAATTTTTTAGGCTGTGGGGCCCGCTTTCTGACCCGGGTTGCTAATGGTAATATGGGTCTTATTATTTATATTTTGATCCTTGGACTTGTAATTTGTATAGTTTCGGGTAATATCGACTGTGTTGGAGCTTCGGGGCCACGGTGAGCGCACTTCGGAGATTTTCACTAGCGCTCATATAAGCTAGGTTTATTTATGTGCAGTGCAGACTGGGTTATTATATTTATGCTTGTGATATGACAAGTAGTTTGGGCTGGGTTCTTATGTTAATCGTTACATTTTTGCTAATATCCTGGTTAGATTCTGGGGGCCCGTAAGAGGGCATAGATAGTGAAGGGTTATATGCTGGGGTCCTGGTCCCACCATGTGGAGGCTACTGACCTTAGGAATTGCTCTAGCTGTTGCGCGACGAGTTTGATGAGGTGAGTTCTTAACTAGTGGTCTTTGTCCGATCCTAGACTCCGTTTACTTTCTGTTTCTATTGTGATTTGTATTATTATTGCTATTTTGTGTCGAGGCTCCTATATAATTGATTGGCTGGTTATTGACACTGTGGGAGCGAGGCCCTGGTTACTGGCACTGATAGGGGTTATGTGTTCAAGATTGGTATTGTGAGGGCGAGGCCCTGATTACTGGCTCTGACAGGGGGTGTGTGTTCGAGGTTGATATTATGAAGGCGAGGCCCTGGTTGGTGGCACTGATGATACTGTTCCAATTTACTTTTCGGCGCCCCTGGGTATTTTCTTAGTATGGTGTGTGCTTACCGGGCTTAAGGGGGGAGTCACGGTGGGTTTTGTTGTGGTGTTTGTGCTTACCGGGATGGGGCGTTGGGTAGGTATTATTGTGTTGTTTGTACTTACCGGTGGAATGGGACGCCATGTAGGTTTTGTGTGTTTACTTTCTGTTCCTTACTTAGCTGCATCCTTCCTCCGATCTTTACTCGTGGTTCATGCATATATGGTATTATGATTAGTGGGGTTTGACTGAGTGCACAGGTATGTTCCCTTACTTTGTCT
>JBDJHY010000102.1:17137014-17148224 GCA_039654485.1 Withania somnifera | reverse complement strand
TTTCTCTGCTCTTTCTGATAGTGCCAGGATTGCATCAATGCTATTTGTTGTATCAGCTAATCCAATTTTGTTGCTTTGCTCTGGGATTAAACTTAGTAATTTCAACCAGCAGCGTTTGTAGCTATCTAAAGGCAGCCGTATGATAATGAGCTGGTTTGTAACAGGCATTCAGATATACATATTATTGAAAACAAGATATGGCTAGATGTCAAATTACTCAAAATCCACTGGTCTTCATTACATTTTGCTTACGTTCCTTCTAGTGTAGTAGAAAGAAAGAGGTCTGACTAGGATGATGTAATGAGGGTATTTACCTTTTCATGGGGTCATCTTTGGTATTCTAAACTGGGAAATTATCCATCTACTGCTGGATGAAGATATATCTATTCATGCATAAATGGTTGTGAACTTGTACGTACACACTTTTTGTGTCATTGATGTTTAGAAAAACATAAATTTTCTCTCTCGGCCCCTATATCTGAAAAAAAGGGATACAGTGTGTAAGCAATTGGTTTCTGTTGTTTTATCTTTTATGTAAAGGTGCATATTTATTATATATAAAACTCACTGGATTTGAATTCAAAGCTCGAGTTTCTCTTCATTAGAATGTTTTAGCTAGTGAAGTTCTTTCCATTATGGAATTTGGATTTCGATTTTCGAAGGCTGAGAGAAATATAACTTTGAACTTAAAAAAATTTGTAACATAACCTTTGGTGTATCCTCTTTCTTTTGAATCCGCTCCCAAGGTTCTTCCTTTTAGTCTTTTCTTCTAGGAACACAATTGTTCAAACTTCTTGTGCCAAATGCGCATGCTTGGGTATACATAGTAGAGAAGAAATGTTTTGAAATTTAACTTCTGGGTGAATTTTGATCACCCAATCATTAACCAGGCTGATGAGAATCTGAGACTGATACGATCTTCGCTGCCCGAGGCGGTTGAAGCATGTATTGATGCAGCAGGTAATGAGTTTGATGTTTCACAGCAACGGACGCTTTTAAGAGCAGCAAGCTACGGCCAAGCCTTTTGCAGGTTGGTTCTATTGGCTTAATTGTAGTGAATTAGAGATCATATTCTAAAGATTTCCATTTTACTGCTTCCTGAGAAAAAGTGAAATTCCATTTTACCTTTTTTTCCCTCTGGTGTGGGTACATATTCAAACTCTAATGTTGTATATGTTGACAATAGCTATCTATGCTAGTTTCATATGATCAGGGGAAGGCAAAAAGATTTGCTATGTAGATATTTAGGTTCTTTCCTTGTCTAGATTCCTGAGGACAACCCAGGACCATTTCCTCAATAATGATAGTTGAACCATCTCACTCTATGACTCTGGGAATTTGAATCATGGGCTAGATAAGGGGGAATCATAAATACCAGCAATCTATATCATGGAGCAATGAATTCGATGACATGAGGGGATTGTGTTTGATCTGTTAGGTGTTGGTTTGTTGAAAAATCAACATGTTTCTGTTTTAGATACATGCCAGAACAATGATGGCACCATAAAGTCATAAGGTATGTGTTTGATGCTGTCAGTTCAAAGACCTCAATGAAGCTGAAGGACTAAATTTGATCCAAAGTTTGGAGAGGATAGTGTTAGAATCCTAATAGGAATAGCAAAAACATATAGAACCCTACTTGGAAAAGGATTGTAATGTAGTGTCTATAAATAGGATCTCAATGTTATAATATAAAAACAACACAAGAATAATATTTTTTTTTTAAATATTTCTCACATGGTATCAGAGCCTCTACGACTTTGGTAGAGAATCAAAGAGCTTCCGCTGCCGGCAGCCGGCTATTTACCCATATATACCGCCCATATTGCCAATGATATTGTTAGCAAAAGTTGGGCTACCGTGCTTCTTTCCGGTGGCTTCTCATATCTAATTTGTGTAGCATTGTGCATCTTTTCAGTGACTACTTTCTCATATCAGATTGGCATAACACCGTGCATCTTTTCGGTGACTACTTTCTCATATTTGATTTTTCTAGCACTGTGCTTCTTTTGGTGACTACTTTCTCATATCTGATTTGCGTATCACCGTGCCTCATTCCGACTACTTTTTCATATCTGAGTTGCGTCGCACCGTGCGTCTTTCCGGTGAGTCCTCATATCTGATTTGCATAGTTCCGTGTGCCTTTTCGGTGACTCCTCTGATCTGATTTGCATAGTTCCGTATGTCTTCTCGGTGACTCTTCAGATCTGATTTATGTAGTTTCAGTTTTCGCTAGTGTTGTGAAAAAAAAAAAACCAACACCACTAAGAGGTCGAGATGATCCATATATTTTATTCCAGTTTTCGATAACTTTCCAACGACCGATCAATTTTCCGGCGACGTTTACTACTTTTCCGACCTCTTTTCAGTTTGTTCCTTTTCAACTGAGGTTGTCAGATATCCCGAGCATTCCTTTTCAGTTTGTTTCTTTCTCTTTGTTGGGACTTTCATCTTTTTCTTCCTTTGTATACTCTTAGATGAAGGGTTGGAGGGGAAGGAGAGGATAAGCTTTGGAGTGTCAATTATGCGCTTTCCTACATTAGGACCAATAACTAAACCAAAAGTCAGTTTTTGGAGGATTTGTTATCATGAGAAAGTTTCCAGAAACTTTGTTTGCAACTTGAATGCTGAATATGCATTATGTTAAAATGGATCAAATTAATGGAGAAATGGGCCTTTTATTTAATTTTCTGTAGACCTACTAACTTATGGAACTGTTGGAAAATCGATCTTATCTAGAGATCATTCTATTCTGATTTCATCTCTTGTTAATGATATCCAGTTGGCTTTGGCAGCCATTTTCAACGGGACCGCATTCAAGAGATGAGTAAAACCTTGCGAGTTCTAAATGCTGTACGTCACCCAGATATTGGCATTCCTCTCAGTATTCAGCAGTATAAGGTACTCCATACTTCCTTGTTTTAATTGGAATTGTGCACTAAATTCGTCTAAACTCTGTATGAATCTTTTTCTGACATTTCCTCCTGGCAGTTGCTTACACCTGCTGTTCTGATTGCTCGTCTTATTAATGCTCATCGCCACCTCCTTGCACTACAAATATCAGAATATCTTAGTATGAATCAGGTACGCGTTTTTGCAGAAGTGCATATCTATCAAGCTTCTTTCTTTTAGATGTCGCCCAATTAAGAAGATACTTCCGCACCTTATTACTTCTTCTATAATCTATAGTAGAGTTTAGACATGAATTGCTCATATTTCTAACATGTCACTTTATGCGCTCATCGAAATAGTGTATCAGTTTATGTGATATGTTGGTTGTTTTAACCAGATAAGATGTCATCTATTAATTAAATTGTTTCTTGTGTGTTAAGCACACCTCTCAAATATATTGAATTTTATGAGGCATTTCCCTGAACTCATGTTAGCTTGTATTATTTTCCTTATCATAATTGTAGCTTATATTGTTGTTTTTGCACTTTGTGTATAGGAAGTTGTAGTCATGCACTGGGCATCTACAAAGATAACAGCATCAGCAGCAATCCCTGATGCCACTCTTCTAGAGATGTTACTTGATAAGGTTTGTGTTTGGAACAAGTTGGCCCACATCAATTGTTGTACTACAAAATCTCATGTAAATATTTGGTATGTCAGCTGAAGATATGCAAGGGAATATCTTATGCTGCAGTTGCTGCTCATGCGGATAAGAATGGCCGTCGGAAATTAGCTGCCATGCTTGTTGAACATGAGCCGCGTTCATCTAAGCAGGTTCGTTAATTCTTTGAATGCATTTTAACTTTCTGTTAATATCCTTTTTTTCTAGAACTCTTTTTCATGTCTTTAGATGGAGCCTAAAACTTATCTCTCAATGACCGAAGGTTTCATCTAAGGGAACTTCTTTGTTCTTGGCTGGCTTTGATCTGTTAATTGGATTTCTGTGACCAACATGTACAAGATGGTTAGTTTTAGTTAGCTTGTGGTGTACTAACTATGCTACTCCTCTAGGTTCCTCTCTTGCTAAGCATTGGAGAAGAGGATACTGCTCTAACGAAGTCAACTGAAAGTGGTGATACTGATTTGGTTTATCTTGTCCTCTTCCATATCTGGCAGAAGGTATTGATAAAGACAGTTTTGGAGTTGATCTTCTTGTAAAATATATATCCTAAACTTTTTTTTTCCCCTTAAATGCCTAGTTAGTTCAGTTGTTAATAACATTGTGTTTTTTTTCCAGAGACAAGCTTTGGAGTTCTTTGGGACAATACAGGCCAGACCTCTAGCTCGTGATTTGTTTATTAATTATGCACGGTATAAGAGCTTTTAAATTGTTTATCACTTCAACAGCAGTTTGTTTAGCCTTATGAACCCTGTTCATTCTTTCCAAACTCAAGGCATTACAAGCACGAATTTTTGAAGGATTTCTTCCTATCTACTGGGCAACTTCAGGTTGGTTTGGGTCGAACTACAACTTATTTTTCTTCCTTCTGATTATCTTGTTCCTGATTTTTAGAAATGTAGAACTGATTATGCATTGTTGAATCTCACCCTAGCGATATTGAATATCTGTTTCTGTGACTGTTTTGTTGTTCTAGTGGAGGTTCTTGTGTATGTGAATGGATTGGTTTCTTTTATCTGTTTACCTCTTTCCAGGTTCTCCTTATTTTAATTTTCTCTGGAGACAAACGGAAGGGAATTATTTTGATGTCTAGCATGTTAATCATATTTATGTTATTTAGCTCATTGTTTCTCTTACCCTTCCGCTTATATATCTTAGTAGATGGAATTTGGTAAAAGAATATTCTAGGAGCTCAACCCATCTAAAATAATATGTTCTAGGATCTCTTTATCAATTTTCAATTTGCATATTGTTGCTCGTATCCCTCTGCTTATATTTCATAATAGATCGAATTTGGTAGAAGAATATTGTAGGAGCTGTTGACCAATAAAAAAAGTTGTAGGAATCTTCTAACAATTTTTCAGTTTGCTTTCTGGTTAAGAACTGCATTGTCTGTCAATATGAATCTGATCCTACTTCTGGAAGCCCGTTGATATTATTCTCTAGGCCTGTCTGTAGTATCTCGTTTTTAGCTTAAATTGCCATAAGACATGTAAAACTTGCTACTAAATGCTAGTATTATATAGTTTATGACGATTCTCTCTACTTTTCCCTCTACTCAACTTTCGCTGTCTGACAAAGTTTCAATCTTGTAGGAGGTAGCTTTTCTGTTATGGAAAGAGTCATGGGAATTGTCTAAAAATCCCATGGCTAGCAAAGGATCTCCACTTCATGGTCCAAGAATAAAACTCATTGAGAAGGCCCAGCACCTTTTTGCAGAAACAAAGGAACATGTTTTTGAATCAAAAGCTGCTGAAGAGCATGCAAAACTGTTAAGGTTCCATTGCCTTAAGCCTTAGTTATCAATGATTTTAGTGGAGCTCTTCCATTATTCTTTTGCATGCTCTTACTTCTCCATTCTTTTTCCTGCTTGTTGTCTTGAGTTGATGGTCTGATTGCTTCTGCGGATGATACTGAGTTTGCATTAGCCTTACATTTAGGCACCTGATAACATTTCTAACCAGCGAGTGAAGCCTTTCTATCATATCAGTCTAGTGCGCTAGCTGCAGTAAAAAAAATGCAAAGATAATATAGACGAGAGTTTCAGAATAGTTGCTGCAGCAAGTCAGAAAACAATCATATCTTTATATTATCCTCTATGTGTGTACCTCATCCATGTGGTTATATTGATCCCTACTTTTCTAAGATATGAGGTGTATTTTGACTTTCCAAGTTTATATTTAGTATTTTTTCCATAAATTCCTATTTGAGGGATAAGCTTTTCTGCATATATTTATAGAACTTAAGTCTACTTTATGTCAAGGTGCTAAAGTGGTGTTTCTAGAATTCTACATAAATACACAGTTTAGAGGAGGCTTCACTATGGATCACGAGATGTTTACATCCTCCCAACTCTCATTATGGGAGAAGCACGAGTATAGTCTTTCCTTTTCTTTCCAAGGTTTTAGCAGCCAAGGATAGTACCCCAGCTGGTATAGGAATGACCATGTATATTAAGTTCTGAGTTTCATCAAGCATTGGTCAGCAAGAAACAGATGACTATTTATGCACCATGATAATTTTACAGTTGCAACAATGTTCTCTGACAATTGGAGTGACAAACTTCCAGAAAAGTCTCGTCCGTTTGTAACATTTCTAGTTTATTCGACTTCTTTTTCCCTTTCTTTTTCATTAATGGCGACATGTACAATTTTTTTCTTGTAATTTCTTTAGAAAGTGCTTAGAACTGAGAATGCATTTCCCTCTCTCTGCTTGTCTCTCTGTCTATGTCTAATTCTTTTGTTACCATTGTTTTCTGCTTAACTGGTATTTAGATGATGTTTTCTTGTCTTTATCATTCATATATTTATATAGGATCCAACATGAATTGGAGGTGACTACAAAACAGGCCATCTTTGTGGATTCAAGTATAAGTGATACAATTCGTACATGCATTGTGCTGGGGAACCATCGTGCTGCTATGAAAGTCAAAACCGAATTTAAGGTCTGTACCATCTCTTTTGGCTCACAGTGATGATATACTTCTATTATTTCTGTTTTATTAGTGATTTCTGCATCCTCTTTTAGGTATACGTGGGTTAAAAAATGTAAATGAGGGTTCAACTTCCGGATTTATCCAACTTAAAATGCCCTTAATTTTAATTTTGTTGGATGATTCAGGTATCCGAAAAGCGATGGTATTGGCTTAAAGTTTTTGCTCTGGCAACTATTAGGGATTGGGATGCCTTGGAAAAATTTTCAAAGGAAAAAAGGCCACCTATTGGTAAGTTCCCTCAGTAGCTTAACAGGAGGAAATCTGTGACTTCTGCTATTATTTCAATGAAATATCTCTAAATGCAACTCCCCTGATATTTGTATTATAATCTGGATGTTCGTTAATTCTCTCGACCATTCTTTTTTTTGGTCAACAAGTAAATGTGAAATGCATTTCTGCGTCTTGTGACTGCCACTGAAAGAAGCACCGTGCACATGTTCATAGGCATTTCAAGCAAGTCCTTTTGTGGCCATGTACTATATGCTAATGAAGGCTAATAGATATCTTATAATCATCCCTTTGTCTCTTCTAGGTTACCGCCCATTTGTTGAGGCATGTGTTGATGCAGATGAGAAAGGTGAAGCACTAAAGTACATACCAAAGCTGACTGATCCTCGTGAAAGAGCAGAGGTAAGTGTTGTATATGTTATAATATTTCCACATTTGGTCTACAGACATGTTTGACATGGCACGTAGTCCCACGTAGTTTAGGTTTGAGTTTTGAACTTTACCTATATGTGGTCACTATCGCTGCTAAGATGATTTTTCTAACAGATGAATCTGTCGTTGAAAAAACAGGTTGTCTGTTTTCGTCTGAGATGTTGCATTTTACCTTTAGCTAGTCATATGCTAACAGTGTCGTCTACGCTTGTGGAAAGCTTGGGTACATGTATCTTTACTGGAATTGCCTCAAAATGCTTTGTGTGCAAGTCCAAAATGATTGCACATTTCTATTTTGTTGCAATGCATTTAAATGAAAGAATACATTTATTGCTTTCTACAGAAAGGCATACATATACAAATGGTTTTAACTGTCTAACTAATGGTCCTTTGTTCTTTCTACTTTAGTTGATCTTTTACACGCAAAATTCATGTGTTTCCCAATTCAAAAATGATACAATACCGAAGAGAAACATTTCATTGGTCACAACACTTATAGTTCGGAAACTTAATTAAAAAGTATTTAATATTTACAAAAGGAGATTTAAATGAATTAAAATGTAAGAAGCAATAGAAAGTTGTAAATGAAAAGAAAGAAGATGTATGGCACCCAAGGGTGTGACGTGGTTGTCAATGTAGTGGATTGAGAACCATGAGGTCTTAGGTTCAAATCTTAGCCAAGACATAAACCTCAGGCAATTTCTCTCCATTTATCTCAACCTTGGTAGACGGAATTACCGAGGACCTGATGCTATTGGAGGTAGTGGCAAGTTAAAAATGATAGAGCAGATGTATGGGGAAAATGGGAGACACTATCTTTAGTATAGAAGTATCTTGTCTCTTTTTTTCCATAGAAACAATTATGAAACAACTTTGGATATCAGAATAGGTTTGACCAAGTAGCCAACCTTTTTTTTATATTGGGAGCTCATGAGCATTAAATACCACAAGGCATCAGGTGCAACATTTGAAAATCAAAGAGGGTGAAAGAGTAGTGGTAAATGGAACCTACTAAAATGTAGAAGAGAAGTAGAAAATGAAGAAATTGTAAGAGATAACGGGAAAAGGGGAATCTATTTCTTCAATATTAGGAGTACTTTTCTCTCCCCAGCAACAACAAAGGTACAGTCGGGTGTTTGGCAGTCTATGTCACTAGTTCGAATAAGTATAGATTTGTTTATAGGGACTCTCCCATTATCGGCTTAGTTTATAAGTTGGAAACAAAATCATTCTTGGTTAAAAGATAAAAAAAGAGAAAAAGGATATCAAAATAGGCTTAAGATATGCATCCTTTTGAAAACATAGGAGCTCTGAGTTTATTTCGGTCGGCAGGGCAATAGCAATAACGAAAAAGGAATAATATCACTTTCACTTTTTTAACGTAATATTCCAGATCACAGCCTGGTGGATTCGAGTTCGTGTAGTATCATAAATGCATTTCCCACCTCAAAAGGAAAGAGAAGAAGAATAAACTGATGCTGATGTGTCAATAGACGTAGAATTAGATGGTCAACAGTAGAGGGCATTTGCTGTATCAATTAAAGTGATGTGTCATGCTTATGAGATCTGTGAATTATTAACAGGCTTATGCTCGAATTGGAATGGCCAAGGAGGCTGCTGATGCTGCTTCTCAGGCTAAAGATAATGAACTACTTGGGAGGTTGAAACAGACTCTTTCTCAAAATGCAGCTGCTTCGTCAATCTTCGACACATTGCGAGACCGGTTATCCTTCCCAAGTGTTTCTTGATGCACACCATCTTCTTGCTTCCTTTGATGTGAATCCTGTTACTGTTGCGAACTTTCTAAATTAACATTGATCGAGGATTTATAGTGTTGGAGTGATGATGTTCCACAGCACGATAAATGGAGCCCTTGGAATCCATCTGCTGCATGTCCTCTCTCTCCTTACATGTTTTTTTCTATGTATCCATGGCGTTTGAGGTTGTGGAAGCATTTTAATCCAGCAAAGTTTCATTGTGTTCTACATCCTATAAATAGCTTGGTTGGTAATGATGTGAAAGCCTGTGCTGATATTTCTGTGGTCTGTAGTCTCGGTTTGTATTACTGAGTAATAAATTATCCACAGCGACTGTTCCAAAACAAACTGACTCCATTGTTTTTCCAGCTCGTTTGGATTGTTTTTATCCTGTGTACATTATGGGATACTTGGGAACTAGTGAAATGAGAGTTTTTTGGAATTCTGGACACTGTAATGACTTGTATTTAAAGCTAGTATGTGATTGTGGGTGGACAATTCGTATTGTGCTTGTGCATCTGTACTGAACGATTTAATGACAACTTTAATTTCTCTGTTTTTAACTTGTATTTTGACGCCTCAATTCATGTAAATTCTAGTTCATAGTCCAACGTAATTTATTCAAGTTTGCGTATTAGGTTGCACTGCGTATGTGGAGCACTTCAGATATGTATAGTGAAGGTACTAGATCAAGACCAAGGTTTGATGGCAAGTGGCAATTTTTTTTGGCGTAGGAAACGAACACCCAGTGCTAATTAATTATCATACAAATTCAAGACTTTACAGATTACGCTTTTTTTTCGGTGTACGTACAACTGGTTATCTTTCAATTATCTTAGTATCCTTTATAAGAAGTATCCTTAGATAATTTGCTATAGTGGGTTTGAGGTGTGAGATGTTAGCTATCGTGGGTATGACGAGAGGAGGAGAGGTAGATGTAGCCTGATGAATTATTGGAGAGAGATAATTAAATGATATATGATAACATTTGTGGCATATCGAAAAGATGGCTTTAGATAAAAACGTTTGAATGTTGATAATTAAGATAGAAGGTTAGTAAATAATTGAGTGTTACCTGATTTTCTTATCAGCGTCATTTTTATTTTCCACAATCTTATTCTTTGATGTTATTATTTCACTGGCTTCAGTTATCATAGTATTATTGCCGTTGTTTCTTTCTCTGTTGTTTAGTATAGATCCTAGATTAGTGTGTTCGTTTTACATACCTCATTAGGGTCTATATCAAAAAATATCCTCTTTACCTTCTCTATGAAAAAATAAGAATACGTAAATAGTCACTCTTTCTAAAAGAAAAATTGTATAATAGTCACTCTTTCTAAAAGAAAAATTGTATTAAATAGCCAACATAAATTTTAAATTATGAAAAATAATATTGTTAAAAATAACCAAAATGATCAAAGTTTGAAAATTATGCTCTTTAAATTCTCAATGTAAAAATAAGACTACGTAATAGTCACTCTTTCTAAAAGAAAAATTATATAAAATAGCAAACATAATTTTAATTTATGAAAAATAATATTGTAAAAAATAATCAAAATAGCTAAAGTTTGAAAATTATGCTTAGTTACAATTTTAGTTGTATATATAGTATTTGATCTTTATTTTTACATATACAAAATCTAGGTATTTTTCTAACTGACATCATAAATACAATTTCCAGTTGTATATGAAAATCTAAGGAATAGTCGAGCTAGCTAAAAGTGTACTTACAATCTATATACAAGTTTTAGTGTTCCTCGAATAGTATAATCTCACATTTATTTATTTTATAAGTAATTACAAAGTTATTAATGTTTTAATGATGATAGCGCATTGATCTATATTGAAAAATTATTATTAAAAATATTATCTTATTCATTTTAATATAATTAACAATTTATAATTATTTATAATAAATCTATATAATATTCAAATATTTAAAAATCAAAAGAAGAAAAGGATAGAATCTTCTACAGTCCATTAAGCTGCTAACCTTTGTAATATATCATGTAACCTTGTTTCGCTAATATTAGTCATTTACCAAATTTAGATTTTAAGTGGGCGTTCCGTTTTTCGGTTCGGTTATTCGGTTTTCGGTTTCGTAAAACTAATAACCGAACCCGAACCGAAATAAATTCGGTTTGGTTCGATTTTTGCAATTTCGGTTCGGTTATTTCGGTTCGGTTTTCGGTTTGAGCATTAAAAATTAAAATATTGAGCTTGAGTA
>JBDJHY010000102.1:17084332-17095624 GCA_039654485.1 Withania somnifera | reverse complement strand
TAATTACAATGACCTTCTGAGATGTTTCTCCAAATGCAAATAGGAGAATAATAAGACAATTTTTCCCACAAAATAGGCCACCCTTTCCCTTTCCCATAAAATTTAGGTTTCTGAGTTCTAGTTAATTTAGACATTGTAGGGACCACGGAATTAATTTATTGAGGCTTTCTATTATGAAAATAATTCAAAAATAAAATTAATTTGAATATTTTTATCATAATAAATTACAAATTATTTCTCTAAAAAATCATAATTGCACTCCTCCATTTTTTCGAAGTTTCCTATTAAACATTACATAATTTTCCATATTAAGATTATACATACTAATTAATAAATTAAATTACTAATTTTATTTTAATAATTAATTTCCTTATAGAGCCCTGCGTGAACTTATTTCATAATGCCGGACTCATAAACCTACTGTCTTGGTTTACATATGAAAACTTATAAGCTTCTCATAAAAGGCGTATCATCAATCTCTATACCAAGACATGAGTTCCATCAACTAACTTATTATTTTACCAATATATATTTATCATCATCTAACTTACGAGACATATCAATCCAT
Source organism: Withania somnifera (assembly GCA_039654485.1). NCBI lineage: Eukaryota > Viridiplantae > Streptophyta > Magnoliopsida > Solanales > Solanaceae > Withania > Withania somnifera. The sequence continues at coordinate 17,095,056 of JBDJHY010000102.1, read as the reverse complement.
CTAAGAATCTCACCTTTTAATAAATCAAAATAATAATTAATATATATAGCTGACAATAGTTATATCAAGATTAAAAATACAAGTACATTTAATAGTTCAATATATATGTTTTTATTTGTCATTCCAAAATATCTATCTCTACTCGGTCCTGTTCAATACATATAAACTGCACTAACACGAGAAGTTAGAACTATACCAATCTCGTAATCATGATAAATTACATTTAATCTCGTGTTACAATCAATCTGATGGTTTGTCTAAATTCTCATCTATGATTGTGAACTATAACTTTAACTTATAAGAACCGACAATCTAATCTTTTGTGTATAAACTCAAACTCTATACACTAAATCATCTACTATATAAATTAGAGGGCATATATATGATAAAATGATTTATATACTGTAAGACTTTATTGAATCGAATAAATAAACAAACAATCGTTCAATAAACAATACTATATCAAAAACCACATGGTTAATAGTATAACGACTCCAAAAATATATATATAAGTTGGTACAAGAATATACACAAAAGTTGTTTGATGCGCAAAATATTCAATGACTCCTTCACGATAACTCGATAATTGTTTGACACAATATAAATGGAATAAGAATATATAGAGAAATTCTTGAATGCGCAAAATATTCTATTCTCCTAAAAATATTCTATTCTAACTCGATAATCTTTACACGTTAAGCCTAGTATAAGAATAAAGACAAAGGCCGTTTGATGCGCAAAATATTCTATGGTCCCCTTGACGATAACTTGATAATCTGACACATTATACTTTTGGATAAGAATATATAGAGAAATTTTTGGATGTGCAAAATATTCTATTCTTTTTAATAATAACTCTGAATATATTTAGCACATTAAACCTGATATTAGAATATACACAAAAATTATTTAGTATGCAAAATATACGATAATTCCTTTAACGATAACTCGATGATATTTGACAGAGTGTACTTGGTACTAATTTTTGATAACTCGATTGCCTTAATACAAGAATAAGATAAATTTTTGTGGGTAAAAAATAGAGATGATGGAGAATGATGAAAGAGGAAGGCGCACGTGAAGTGAAGTGGTCCAAATGAGAGTGAGAGTAATTATGAGGTGAGTGGGGCATTGACACACACACACAAGTAGTGCATAATATAAGCACAAGAAGCAAGGCCAACGCCACCCGTGCGCCCCTTTCCAACTGTTTGAATATAAAGAGAGCTACCCATTTAATTTGGATTCTCCCCCTTTCTTTTTTTATTTTTGACTTTCTAATACTTCCAATTGTCCCTTCCTCTTTCCTTGTTTCCTCATAACAAGTCAACTTCTTAAATACTATGAAAAAAAACTTTATTTAACTATTTGGTTGATGATATTTACTATCTTAATTAATTTGGATTTGTATAAAAATTTAATTAAGAAGAATATGTCTCCATCGTATCTTTTAGGGATACCTATAACATCACCACTTGGTGAAAGTTATAAGGTTGTTGAAGCAATGATACATATAATTTCAAGTAACAAATAAGTTACGAGTTCGCACCATATAATTAATTAGTCATTCATGCTTTTAAAGCATTAGGATGGACAACCCTGAATAGACCCCTTAATTGGGTCCCGGCCTCTTCTTGTAAATACATAATATTTTATGCACCAAATTATTTTTTATTTTAAAATAATAATTTAGTCTGTTTAAAACATTTTTAGTTTCATTTTGACAAAAATGTTTTCTTTAAAAACAGCTACCTACGACTTTTCTTTTTCATAAAGCAAGTTTTTATATTCATGTAAACTTGTAAGTACATAAGTTTGCGACCATCCAATATTTTGTTTTAGATATAGTTATAGTACATAGAAATTATATATCATGCTAAGTGGCATCAACCTTGCAAATGGAAATATTTTAAAATTATATATCATCCTAAGTGGCGGTAACCTTGCAAATGGGAATATTAATTAGCAAAAATCAATATATATTTTCAACAGATTCGAAAAATATTGACTAGTTTGAAAATACTTAAGACATAAATCCAAGTTTAAGACTATACTACTTTGCTATAATTCTCTTGATACTTTTAATACTTCACACGAATCGTCTTCTTTAAATAAGTTTTGTAACATGGCACAATTGATTTTATTTTTTTTTTCAGTCACTTTTACAGAATTTTCATTATTTATTATTTTAAAAATTTTTCTTGTTGCTTTATTGAGGTGTCCCTTTGAAAAGAAAATACTAGAATAGAGTGACCCAGGTCAATGAGCACTGCAATTGGTGTGGGCTTCTATTATATGGGTTAATGGACCAATAGGAATGGGCTTGACATTGTAAATGGGTCCCAAAATTCATAATTCTACTTGGTAGTTGCTTTCTCTTTTCTGTCATTGTGACTTCTAAATAGTCTTTTTCAATATTTAATTATACATAATTTGGCTCTCAAGTGGATTGATTTTTAATTTTGATATTTAGAAATTGATCTTATATATAATGGGAATTAATATTTTAACAATACGATATATAACTTTTGTGTGGTATTATAATGCGAATATAAATTCTATGTCCACAAAAATATTATTTATTTGAACGGTAAAATTAACGAAGAGCACAAAATGGGGACAAAAATGCAAATGACCCCTTTCTTGAGGCATTTGCAGAAAGTTGCAACAACTTTTTCCTTTTTCAAACCAATAGGATACTATAACATGTTCATAACTAGATTTTGCTTTTCTCTTTTAACTATAACAAATAGGATAATATAACAGAAAGTTATACTTTACACAAATGTTATGTCTGGCCAGTTTGTGCGCACTTGAAATATTTAGCTAGTAATGGCTCACGTACCAAAGTATAGACCGGTTTAAGGAGATTACCTAATGATCTTTTTCATTTATACTAAAAATTTAAACTTCTCAAACCGACTAATAGATCATGCAATCGGTGAAGGTAGAGTATTATTTATGCGTTCATACAAATTCAAAAGTGTTTGTTTAGATCATTTATTTGTATTAGGAAATTCATTAAATTTGTATTAATACTTAATTTGTCTCGCCTAATAACGAAGATGAGCTCAGTGACGGAGCTAATATTTCTACTGAAAAAATTCAAAATATAATAACGTAGACACAAGAAGAAGCCAGTGACATTTATCATCTAAATAATATTATAGTGTAATTTTTAAATGGAAGGAATTTAAGTGAACCTCTTTGCAACTCTCTAATTCTGTCAACGGATAAATTATGAGTTGAATTGGCGAATTTTAAATTCATAAAATAACGTGTCTAGATCATCCAATCTTGGTATTCAAATATTATGGGACACACATTTTGTTGACACAATAAATAATAATAACATATTCAGTATCATTATATTAATGGAGTCCAATAAAATTGAAGTGTGCAAAGTCCTTATTCATATCCTTATGAGAGAAATTATTTTTGATAATTCTCGATTCAAGAAAATAAAAATTTATTGCATAAAAAATGTATCAAAGAATCGTGTCATCCAGTAGATGTTCTGGTTTACACAATGGTGGACCAATCAATGACCAATAATTGGGCCTTTCATTCTAGGTGACTTACAATACTTTTGGTCTATAGCTAAAGGAAATATAGGAAACGTAGCCACAGTTGGGCCGTAACGAGGAGAGTTAGGCCGAAGGGAAAACAGAAGCAGGTTAAAATCATAATTACATAAATAACAATATTAATAAAATAATTACAAATTATAGCAAATATAATTAGTCATTATCATCTCTTATTTTCTCTCTCTTTTATTTCTTTCTTCTTTCTTCTTTTTTCTTTCTCATTTATTTCTTCTTCTTCTTTTCTGTTTATTTTTCTCTCTTTTTTTCCTTTTTGTTACTCTTTTTTTTTTCTCTCTTCTTTTTTCTTTTTTCTTTCTCTTTAATTTCTTCTTTCTTTTTTTTTCTGTTTATTTTTCTCTCTATTTTTTCTATTTTTTACTCTTTTTTTTTTCTCTGTTTTTTTGTTTACTTTTTCTCTTTTTTCTTTTTTCTTTTCCATTTTTTTCTCTTTTTTCCGTTTGAATATTTTCGTCTTTTCGTTTCTGCTTCTGCTTCTCCTTTTTTTTTTTTCTTTTTTCTCTTTTTTTTCCTTTTTATTTTTACTATATTTTATATTTTTATATTTATAAAAAGTATAAATTCAAGTCATGGATAATAATGAAAAATATCATAATTGTTTGTTGTATTTCTATTTATTGGTACAAATGGAACTGTATGAATATAATGATATGTTTTATATAATCTAGTTTCATTGATGTACTTGTATTTTAAATAATTATTTATATTTATTTTTATGTTGACTGCATATTATATTTGTATTTATAATTTACGGCATATTGCATTAGGATATGTTACATAAATTTTTTGGTCTTTATATTAGTTAACTTGTATATGTATACTTTTTTAGATTTAGGTTTAAGGTTGATTATGTTATATACGAATAGCTTCAAGGTTAGTTAATTTGTATTAATACTTTTAAGTGATCGACTTTTGTATTTTTTGGCTTGTAATTTCATGTTAGTATCTATCATATACAAATATACAATGTATCATTTGATAAAAGCGTTGCATTTATTTTTATATGTCAAGCTTGTCATTTTATTTGTATATACAAGTACCATCTATTTTTGTATGGTTCAAGTTGTATAATCATATATCGTTTAATACAAATGTATTGGTTGTGTTTGTATGATTTAATTTGTATCAATAAACTACAATTCATATCAATGAATAGAAATATATTTATTTGAAGAAAGATCAATAATTTTCTCAATTATTTAAAAAATATAAATGATGGAGTCAACTACAACTACAATATAAAAAAAAAAATAAATGAAAGAATAAAAATATAAATGGTGTATTCAAATATAAATACAAATTTAATTATGTAAAAGACGCTTTGCAATTATCATTTTTATTTGTATGGTTCAAATTATTTCAACAAATGTGCCAATGAATACAATGAAATCAATTATATAAATGGGATACTTGTATTTAGATAGTTCAGTTTATATAAAAATATATTTCTTATCAATATGAAATCATCTAAAAAGAATACAATATAATTTAACTAACGTTAAGACTAAATGTATATAACATATCCAAATATAAAATTACAAATACAAGAAAAAATAGTTCTTTAAAGTATAAGTGCATCAATAAAAATAGAATTATATAAAAACATGTCATTTGTATTCAGATAATTTCATTTGTATCAACAAATACAAAAAATGCATGATGGTGTAAATAAAAGTACAATGAACGATTATGATATTTTTGTCGTCATCCATGACTTGAGTTCGCCGTAGCCATGTTTTTGAAAATAGAAAAATAATAAAATATGAAATACAATCGAAAAAATAAAATAGAGAAAAATACAAAAAAAAAAGAGGAAAAAAAAAAGAGAAACAGAAACAAAACAGAAATATTAGAAGAAAGAAATAAAAAACAAAAAAATGGAAAAGAAAAAAAATAAGAAAAAAATAAAAAACCGGAAAAGAAAAAAAAGAAGAAAAAAAGATAAAAAAAAAAGAGATATAAAAGAGAGAAAGAGAAAAATAAGGGAGGACAAGAAAAAAGTTGCTATAAATTGTAAATATTAAAATGTTGTTGTGCTACCATTAGATATGGTATTAGGGTTGCTGTTTCTGAAGTGGCCGAAAAAAAATCTATGCATCTCATGTTACTATGCATGTATGTGTTAGGGGTTGTTTGGTGAATATCCTAGAATTAAGTTTAGTATTAAATTTGTACTCTATTTGATTGATGGTACTCCTTCAGTTTTTAAGTAAGTGTTTATTTAGCCTTTTTATTTTGTTTCTAAATAAGTGGTTGTTTAAGATAATCAATAAGATAATAATGATATTTTTTCAATTTTACCCTTCTTCAAATGTAATTCGCTCAATTCTTAAATACTTGTCATCTTTATAATAAATAAAAATTTCATAATACTTGTCATTTTAAGAAATAAAAAACATAACTAATTATTTGTTTACACTTTCACTCTTAGTAATCAATATGGAGAGATATTGATATACTGAAAAAAAAAGAGTATTAGTTAGAAATGAGTAATAAATAACGGTAATTAGCCAACTTACACTCTAGTTAATGTTTTTCTTAAGGGGAGTGCAAGTGAAAAAAGAATGATATTTATTTAGAAATGGAGGGAGTATAAAATTTTACAAAATCAAGAACATACTAAAGAGTTACATATTTTCAAAGTACTTCCTCCGATCCAAAATACTTGACTCCTTTGGACTTGGCATGCCCCTTAAACCTAATGATTTGAAGTTATATTTTTACTAGTTTACCCTTATATTCTAATAATTAAGCAATGCTTAGGGGAGTAGAAATCAAGAAGCATTTATTTGGAGAATTGAAACCATTAACATAGAGTCAAAAAAAAGAAGAAGAAAAAGGAACACATAGGTATTAAAAGGTATGATACTTAATGTAATATTAGGGGTAAAAGCGAAAAAGAATGTCCAAAAATAATCTTGATTTTATAAGTAGGACAAATAATTTGAAACAAACAAAATTAAAAAGAATGCCAAATGTTTTGGAGGGTGCATTTATTAAGGGCAAGTTAGTAAAAGTGTTTTATAAGAATGAGTCAAACATGCACTTATTTAGAAGTGAAAGGAGTATAAATTTATCCAGAAATTAATTTATATCATCAGTTAAACATGGTATAATCTAATCTCACATTTAGACTTGGAATATTCACCTTATCCCTTTCAACATGAGATTATTTTATACTATCTTCTATATAGAATAAATAAATTAGTTTAGGCATTATAACTTCTATATTATAATTGTGGAATAATTTGCGTACCAAATAACCCTTACGATTAAAATAGCGTCAACTTGTTTTTTTTGTCACATCGAAAAAACTCCAACACAATTTATTGAAATTTAAAATTTTAATAATATAATTTCAACACGATGTGTTGGAGTTTGAAAAATAATTTGTGAAATTTCTCATTCTCACTGTTCCACAACGTAGAAATGGTTATTTTCCCTATATTAATTTGTTCTATTTGAGCATTTGATTATTTAATAATAGTTTTGGCTACAGATGGTAATTTGTGAGTGGTGGATAATGACAATTAATAATAGTGATTGTGGTGGTACGTACAATGGTGTATTGAAAAGGAGCTCTTGAAGCATGAATAAGCGAGAATAGAGCATATGTTTGGTCAAGGAGACACTTCGTAGAGGATCCAAAGTGATGAAGCCATTGAAGGAAAGTCTAAAGGCCATCTTGAAAAACAAAAGTTATGAGGGGTTTTCCCTTTCTCGAAGGCTCCCAATGAAGTTAAAGGATAAGGACAAAGGACAAACACATCAGAGCGATTAGGTATTTGGCCACATGATGCACTTACCTGACCTCTTCAGCAGTTGTCGATTGGGACTGCAACATCTAACACCATATTATTGGAGATAGCACTATAGGATAGAGTGATCCTCCGTCCTTTCAACCCAAGGGCTTTCATTATATCTTATAAATAGCAGGTTCCACATCTTTTACAGATACATGAGAGAATACATAAAATTGATAATAAGCAATTCAGTGGCTACATTATATTCCTATACTCGTAAAAACTATCTTAGAAGCAGACACAAATCTTTGAAAAGGGAAAACTTAAGCCCGCAAGAGCGGAAACGGGAGTCGCTCCTTGATAGATCAAGAACTAATCTATCGTTATTTTGCTTCAATTACATTCTCGGTCTTGTTAAATCTTTGTGTATTCATTTTATTCGCTATTAAACATATGTAAAGCAAAGTTATAACTATCATACGCGGTCTTGACCTCATATAAATTTACTTGTATCGAATTTAGGATAAATAAGAGGTTATTGAAAGCTTGAATTGACGCCATGTAAATAATATTGTCTTTGTTTTAATTTATTTATTTAATTTTTGACTTGATGAAGAATTAAAAAAACCAGAATAATTTTCAAATTCTATAATCTTAAACTAATGATATATAAAATATACAAAAATATGCTCTAATTTTTTATTTTAAATATGTCATATAAAAAATTAAAAATAAAAATAACAAAAAAATATACTTTTCTAAACTAACTAAAAGAAAAATTAGACAAACAAATTGACACATACGGATCCATTTAATAATTTTGACGGAGTCGTGCGTTCTCATGGAAGGCATAGAGGTGGAATCCTACGACACGCCAAAATTGAAAAATAACAACAACAACAATAATATACCCAGTAAATTCTCAAAAAGTGGGGTCTGGTAAGGGTAAGGTGCACACAGTCCGTATCACTACCTTAGAGGTGAGGTAGAGAGGTTATTTTTGATAGACCCCCGACTCATGATAAAACCAGAATCTAATACAACAATAAACATATATAGTAACTGAATGACAAACGCATAACAAAAACAACGCAACCGCAGAATAACACAACAATCAACCCTAAACAATAAACATCAATACAACTTCATGGATAAGATACTACAAGAATAGCATTACACTACTACTAGCACAAAAAAAAAACAATGCACACCGCGATACAAAATTAACCTATCACACTAATTCTCGACTAGTGTATCTTAGAACGACAAAATATTTAACTCACCACCTACTAGCATTACACTACTACTAGCAAGAACACACTCCTACCTACTAACCTATCACACTAATTCTCGACTTCCACAACTTCATATCTAGGGTCATGTCCTCGATAAGCTGTAACTCCTCCATGTCATGTCTAATCACCTCACTTCAATAATTCTTCGGTCTACCTCTACCTCACTTTAAACCACTCAGCGCCAACCTTTCACATCTGCGAGCTGGAGCATCGGAGCCCCTCCTCATCACATGTAATAACCATCTCAGCCTTGCTTTCTCAACTTTATCTTCTACCGAATATACCCTGACCTTGTCACGAATAACCTTATTCCTAATTCTATCACTCCTAGTAACTCCACTTATCCACCGCACACATCCTCCTCTCTACCACTTTCAGTTTTTGAATATGAGAGTTCTTCACAGACTAACACTCTAGCCCGTTCAATATAGCAGGTCTAACTGTCACCCTATAAAACTTACCTTTAAGTTTAAGGGGCGACCTCTTATCATATAAGACTGCCGAGGTGAGCCTCCATTTCATCCAATCTATACCAATACGGTGAGTGACATCCTCATCATTTTCTCCATTTCCCTGAATCATAAACCCAAGGTACTTGATACTATCTTTCTTCTGAACGAACTGACTATCCAGCTTCACTACCACCTTAGCCTCAGGCATAGCGTCACTAAACTTGCACTCTAAATACTCTGTCTTGGTCCTGCTCAATCGGAACCTTTTAGACTCTAGGCTCTGTCTCCATACTCCAACTTAGCATTGACTCCTCCACAAGTCTCATCGATAAAACATCATATGTAAATAAAATACATCGAGGTACCTCACTCTGAATTTTCTGTGTCAATACATCTATCACCAAGACAAATAAGAAAGGGCTAAGAGTCGCCTGGTGCAATCATATTAAAACAAAAAAGGCCTCAGAATCTTCTCCCACAGTTCTTACACGAGTCATAACTCCGTCATATATATCATTTATCGCTATAATATAAGCCACATGAGCACCTCTAGCTTCCAAGCACCTCCACAAAACCTCCTTAGAAACTTTATTATATTCCTTCTCTAGATCGATGAACACCATGTGTAATTCCCTCTTTCCCATTCTATATTGCTCCACAAGTCTTCTAACAAGATGGATGATTTCTGCAGTCGAGAGACCAGGCATAAAGCCAAACTGATTGTCATAAATAGTCACGATCCCTCAACCTCAACTCCACCACTCTGTCCCAAACCTTCATAGTGTGGCTTAACAACTTGATACTCCTATAGTTGTTACAATATTGAATATCACCCTTGTACTTATACAAAGGAACCATCGTACTCTACCTCCAGGCTTTAGGCATCTTCGTCATCCTAAAAATAACATTAAATAACTCCGTAAGCCACCATGCCATGCATTCCCCACCTAAGCTCTTTCAAAAAGTTCATCAAAATCTCATTTTATCCAGTCGCTCTATTCCTACGCATCCTACAAATTGCACCATTAACCTCCTCGGCCTTAATGTAACTACAATAACCATAACCGCTACTCCTCCCTACATGCTCTAAATCCCCTAATACAATGTCCTTGTCCCCTGCATCATTTAAGAGTTTATGAAAATAAGACTGCCATTTTCTTTAAATGAGCATATCCTCTACCAAAACCCCACCATCATCATCCTTGATGTACCTCACTCGGTCTAAGTCCCGAGCCTTCAGCTCTCTATCCTTAGCTAGCCTATATAACTTCTTATTCCTGCTTTTATCCTCCAATTCAGCATACAATCGCTCAAATACTGCAGCTTTAGTTGCCGTAACCGCCAGCTTAGCCTCTCTTCTGGCCAGCTTATAGTCCTCCCTACTCGTCCTCTTCTTCGCATTAGTCGTATTATCTGCCAACTTTGCATGTGCCCTCTTCTTAGCCTCCAACTTTCTTTGAACATCTCCGTTCCACCACCAATCCCCCCGACGCCTGCCATAACGACCTTTAGCGATACCAAATACCTCACTCGTTGTCTCCCCAATACACTTTGTTGTCTGATGCCACAAACTGTCAGCATCCCTCTATTCTCTCGCGCCCCTAAATCTAACAAATTCTCCCCTATCTC
>JBDJHY010000102.1:17064632-17075590 GCA_039654485.1 Withania somnifera | reverse complement strand
ATATAATTAATTTCTTGAAACTGCCAACTCTCCTTGGGAAAGTGACAGCATAAGCATAAAGAAATATACCAATTCTGGCAATTCCGTATCATTCCAGATCTCACTTGTCATTTCCTTTCCTCCATATTGTCTTCAACTTCAAGTACTACCAATTATTTACTCCACAGTATCTCAGTAACTCTGATTATCAAAATTAAGTAGGCAAATTTTTACTTTTTTTTTTTAACTTTATTTCAACAATGATATTCGGTTATGAATTTTTTAAAAAAAATTGATTTTTTTAAAAAGCCAAAATAGGTTAAAACCTGTTTTCACTTTTTATATTTTTTTTAAAAGAAATTAATTTTTTTATTTACATTATATTATATATATATTTTTAATTTTTTAAAAAAATATATTTAAATTCTAAATATTTATTTTGGAAAGGTATGACCAAATACAATTTCAACTCCAACTCTAACTCCACAAATTGCTATTTTCATCCGTAAACAAGCTCCAAGATAAATTTAAAAAAAATATTAATTTTTTTATTTTAATTTATTTGTCTTACTTCACCTAACATACTCGATTAAATTAATATAACAAGATTCAAAAGCCTTATTTACTTTTTATACGCTGTGTCAACTCAAAATTAGATAAATAAATTAAAGCCGAGAAATATTATTTTAGTTTAGAATTTAAACATGAGACCTCGTATTTCCAATCTACTTTATTGACCACATGACAACACCACTAGATAAAACTAAAACCCAATTTTAAAACTAAAAAAATAATTCATTATTCTGTATACCTATTTTATTTTTATTATTATTCATTAGTATTCGTGTTTTCAGATAACCTATAATAATTAAACATACAATAAAACTATTATTTTATCTATCGTTTGGTAAGATCATGTGTCAAATATCAAAGTACAGATGGACGGAGGGCGTATAAGCTAATTCTAATAAAATAATTTATTTCTCCTCTATATTAAATTGTTAATCATTTTTTTTCGTTAATTACATTTTATAATAAACGGTTTATACTCCTCCTCACTTTTTTCTCATGTGATCCTATCCAACTCTCTTTCAAATGACGTCCACTAGTAATCGAAAATAATGATTCTTAATTCAGATTTTTCTTCTAGCTAAATTACAAAAGTCATATTTCAATTCCCCAAATACCCCTGCTGCAGTAATTCTCTACCAATCATACTGATGGATGGTCTTCTCGTAAATTCGAACAAAACTCTGTGCATAAACTTACCCTTGATATCACGAGTATAAAACCAAAAGCTCACCTCTAATTTCGATTTCAATCACACTCTCCTTGCAGCACACAGAGAGGAGAGTAGTTAAAAGAGAGTTAACAATGGCTGCTTCCATTGGAGCCTTAAAATCTTCTCCATCTCATTACAATTGCTTCAATGAGAGAGCAAATGATTCTACGTACTCAGTATCTTCTAGAAAACTCTCATTTTCCTCGTCTCATTTAACCGGAGAGAAATTGATTTCTGTTGCATCCAAAGGACTCAGATTCAATGAGAGAAGAAGTCCGTTCATCGTGTCACCTAAGGCGGTTTCTGATTCACAAAATTCGCAGACATGTCTCGATCCTGATGCTAGTCGAGTAAGCAATAACTACTCATTTTGTTACGAAAATTTCTGAACCTGTATTATGTAAAGTGTGATTATGAAATGTTGAGAATATTGGTAAATTTTTTCTCTGATTGATTATGAAAATAACTGATTATCGAATTGTAATCCTCTTGTGGAAAACGATGGGGTGGATTGCTGAAGAATTTTGCGATCCTCTCATCTCTATTACCTGACACATAATCACGTGCTTATTTGAAAATTTGTTAGAGAACTGCTTCATTTTGTTTATAATATTTTACATCAATTCTTTGTTAACATTCTTCAAAGATTCATTATCCACATGATAGTCATACATTGATGAACTTTTTAAGCTTTTAAAACTAGTATTATATTATGGAAAATGTAGTCATTTACTCTGTATGGTTTAGAGTAAAAAAACATATTATTTGTGTTCTCTTGATTACTTCTGTTTTCTCCTTTTAAATCTACTTTGATATGTATTACTTGAGTAGAGCGTTTTTGGGAACAATCTCTTTACCTCCATGAGGTAAGAATAAGATTTGCGCACACTCTACTCGGGTCTGACTATCCCTGCATGAGCAGGGAATTGCAAGCAATACGGAATGACGTTTTCAGGCATTCTAATCCTTAAACTGTGCACTTTTTATTTGTTATTAGTAATTAGGGGCAGGTTTCCATTTCAATTTGTCAACTTTGTATATTTTCATGAAAAAGCTTATTAATCTAGTTTTATTTTGGGTGAATAGTATTAGCTTATTGTTTTCCCAAAGCCTTATCTGGCAATAGCTTGACAATGATTTACGTTTTCCTAGAAGAAAAGTACTATTATTTTGTGGTAACTTGTTTTTTGATACAAAAGCTTTGAGAAGCTGAATTCTGTAAATAAAGACGTCTTTCTACAATTACATTGTTAATTCAATTTGGTGTAGAGTGTTTTGGGAATTATTCTTGGAGGTGGAGCTGGGACCCGACTTTATCCTCTAACGAAAAAAAGAGCAAAGCCAGCAGTTCCACTTGGAGCAAATTATCGTCTGATTGACATTCCTGTAAGCAATTGTTTGAACAGTAACATATCCAAGATCTATGTTCTCACACAATTCAACTCTGCGTCTCTGAATCGCCACCTTTCACGGGCATATGCTAGCAACATGGGCGGATACAAAAACGAGGGCTTTGTGGAAGTTCTTGCTGCTCAACAAAGTCCGGAGAACCCCAATTGGTTCCAGGTAACTCCTCATTCCTGCTGCTCACTATTTACATAAAGCTACTGTTATTGTTACTGCCTCCATTCCAAATACTTGTCACAATTTCACTTTTGAGAGTCAACAGATAAGAAATTTAACCAAGATTTAAGATGTATTTTTTCATCATATTCACATAAGAAAACGTTGCAAATTATAGTACTTTTCATATAGTTTTTGAATATATAAATTTTAATTTTAAAATATTGAGTTAATCTTATCTAATATAGCTTTGAAAATTAGTCAAATTGACTCTCGAGAAGTGCAACATGACAACTGTTTAGGAATACGGAGTATTAATTTCCAGGAGAATGACCTCACTCATTACTGTGAAGGATACAATGTAGCACTTAAACTACCTATATCTTCTGGTGCTTCTGAAGAGCTTTCTAGAAATGCAGTATTTGAGATGTACCTCGGGTCTCATTCGTGCATGAAACCTTGAATTAAACTTCTATGTCCGTTATACTGTTGATTTGAGCTGTCCGTTACTTTTCAAACTGGCATAACAAGTGATGATACTTGTCTGTAGGGCACTGCTGATGCTGTCCGGCAGTATCTGTGGTTGTTTGAGGAGCATAATGTTCTTGAATACCTTATACTTGCTGGAGATCATCTGTATCGAATGGATTATGAAAAGTTTATTCAAGCCCACAGAGAAACAGATGCTGATATTACCGTTGCTGCACTGCCAATGGATGAAAAGCGTGCCACTGCATTCGGTCTCATGAAGATTGACGAAGAAGGACGCATTATTGAATTTGCAGAGAAACCGAAAGGAGAGCAACTGCAAGCAATGAAAGTAAGACTGTCATAGTCCTAATGCTTTTCAAGTCAGCACTAGTCACAAAAGAACTTATAAGCGTGTTTTAATTCGTGTTTTGTTGTATTTCAGGTGGATACTACCATTTTATGTCTTGATGACAAGAGAGCTAAAGAAATGCCTTTTATTGCGAGTATGGGTATATATGTCATTAGCAAAGATGTGATGTTAAACCTACTTCGCGACAAGTTCCCTGGGGCCAATGATTTTGGTAGTGAAGTTATTCCTGGCGCAACTTCACTTGGGATGAGAGTATGTACTTCTCTAGAACTTACACTTCCCGTTTACTTTTACTTATCACAAATATTGGAATGTTTTTGCTGTATTCAATGGATAAAAAGTTGCATCTTCTGTCCTTTAGCATATAAAACTATACTCGAGAGCAATTTAGTATTTGTGGGCCTTATTGTCAACTTCTTGAACTCTCTTTTAATTATGGTTATGAAAATGAGCACTCTTTACTCTTCTGCTTTCATGTGTTGTCCCTCTTAAGATTTTCTCTACTTTCCTTCTTTTCTCTTTGTTGCTTCTCTTGTTCTGCTCATCATAAATGTGGAAAATTAAAAAAAGAATGATGCATCGCGCTCAATCTCTTTTAAGATAATTGTCACTTGGTTAGTGTTGTTCTCGAGGTCTTATTTATCTGTGTTCTCAGGTGCAAGCTTATTTATATGATGGGTACTGGGAAGATATTGGTACCATTGAAGCTTTCTACAATGCCAATTTGGGCATCACAAAAAAGCCGGTGCCAGATTTTAGGTAATTCCACTGATCTCAAGGAGATAGTTTTCTGCAGTTTACATGCTCTGTTATCCGATTCACTTTGATTAAGCACTAATATGGTTGTCCTCAATATTTACTGAAGCTTTTACGACCGATCAGCCCCAATCTACACCCAACCTCGATATCTGCCGCCTTCGAAAATGCTTGATGCTGATGTCACAGATAGTGTCATCGGTGAAGGTTGTGTGATCAAGGTAACTGATTGTTGTTTCAAGGCCTAGATATTTCTAAGTTGCCTTCTTGGTAGCAAACATGTGAGGCATATCTTGACGTGTTCAATATTTTCCATGAACTCATCTATAATCCATGTTCATTACAATTGAAGTCCCACTTGCATAGGATATAATATAAAGTTCAGATTACTGCTTTCTCAAAAATAAAAAAATGAAGATAAATTTTACTGAACTTTCTCCTTTCTGAGGTGTGCTTGCATTTTCTTCTCAGTTTAATTTCCATCAAGGTTGGAGAGGGCAAATTGTTGTCGATGATATAGATTTTGACCTAATTTTTTTTCTATGGATATTTGAGATTTTGATACCGAGATGCACTCCCTCTATTTTAATCTAATTGTCTTAGATTCATGCTGTATGAAAATACAACTGAAAGTAAATAATGATATATTATAGAGAAAATTGGTCTGAAATATGACATCTAAAGTTAGCTCTTTGATAAACTTGAGGTAGCACAATATTTAAAACATCACCGATTAATGGAGAATTGAAGGTGAGCCTCGGAGTATAGTTCACAGGTTCGAGACATGGACCACTAATTCTTACATGGTAGGCTGCCAACATTATACCCCTGGATTTGAACCTTCGTCGGACCCTGCATGAACGCGAGATGCGTCTTGCACTGCATTGCCTTTTTTTCTAAACAATGGAGAATGAATGCATAACATATTTGTGATGGACCTAAAGGGGGAAATTAAGATAATCCGTTTTGGAGGGAACAAGGTAGTGGTTTATTCTACCTAGTCTTGGTGGAGAAAATAATTGAAGTCTTGTAAGAAGAAACATATAGTGAAACCTCTAATGTTAGAGAACTCCAAATTATTGAGTTTTGCAATGAAATAGATTCAGATTGATCGAAATTGATATTGAGGATTCATATAACTGACTCAACTAGTTTATGATTGAGGCATAGTAGTAGTTTTTGTTTTAGGGCCTTAAGGAAGGGAGCGGGATGAAGGTAACTACCGAAACATCTGTCACAGAGTTTGTCCTTTTCATTTTTCATCAGACTATGCTCCAGAAAATGCAGAAATATGGTATACCAGCACATTGTTATTAATCAATGTTTCTGTGTGCAGAACTGTAAGATTCACCATTCCGTGGTTGGGCTCAGATCATGCATATCAGAGGGAGCAATTATAGAAGACACACTTTTGATGGGGGCAGATTATTATGAGGTAATGCTAGTAATTCTTATGTTACCAGAGAAGATATCATATATAATATACCCGGGAACGTACTCTCTTCACTTATTAGACTTGCTGTGTATATGTGGTCTACTGTGGAGCAAGTTGCCTTAGAGTCAAAATACTGAACTTGTGGTTTCCTTACTGCGTTCACTTACTTATTAGAGCAAGTTGCCTCAGAGTCAAAATACTGAACTTGTGGTTTCCTTACTGCATTCACTTATTATAACGGACTCATTTTCTGTCCCATGGTCCAGACTGATGGTGACAGGAAATTTCTGGCTGCAAAGGGAGGTGTCCCAATTGGCATCGGAAAGAATTCTCACATTAAAAAAGCCATTATTGACAAGAATGCCCGTATAGGGGACAATGTGAAGGTTAAATTCTTGACTTTCACGTTTTTGACTTCAATTTTTGTTTGAAATTCCCATTTAAGCATGCAAGTGTTTTCTCGACATCATTTGTTCAGTACATAGCATTGATTTATTCATCTTGTCATGTGGATCTTTTCTTCATTATTTGGGCAACATACGGTGATCGTGAGTTCCTAACAAGTTGTTTTCTTTTGTCAGATCATCAACAGAGACAATGTTCAAGAAGCGGCAAGGGAAACAGATGGATACTTCATCAAGAGTGGGATTGTCACTGTCATCAAGGATGCTTTGATTCCAAGTGGAATCATCATCTGAAGGAACGCGTTGGAACTTGGTTGTCCTCCAAAATTTTGGCTAAACAGCCAATGAGGTAGAAATGAGACGAACTTTTATTTTCCTGTGCTGTAGAAATCTAGTGTACATCTTTACTTCTATGATACTTCTCATTACCCCTACTAGAGAAGACTGGATGCTGTAAAAATTATCCGTTTAAAATAAAAATCGTCTATTACACTAATCTGGTTTGGTGTCGCTTTTGTTTTAGTTTACTTGTGTTTTTGTCTCTGAATGTTTAAAGTGAAAAGGAATTATATGTTCTTAATCAGTTTTCCTGTCCGTGCTATTAGTAATCTCCAGGTTCCTTTAATGGTTTGCTTCATATCTTTAACTTTTTAATATCAGAAAATAAAAGAGATTCTTTTTGCTTAATTTTACTTGAGCAATTGAAATTTGAAGCAGGCAAAGCGCAGAACTGCAAAATCGAATATTTTTTTGACCGCCTTAATTGCCGTGGGATGGATACATTCTTTCATCCTCAATTACAAGAAAATATTGCAGAATTCAACTTTGAAGACAAGATATAAAACATAAATAAGAGGAAGAAGAACATCTGAAAAATCCCAAAAACATCTATCAAATTCAAGTTTAGACAATTTCTTGTTTTATAAAAGATGAGAAAAGTACATTCTCTTTTTATGTAGAAGCATGATCAACGAGAAACAAACGTCTCAAAAGGAAACAATGCCATCAAAAGCTGGAGTAAAATCAAGTGCGCTCTTTTGCTTGCTACTGTTTTCCTTCTTTCTAAACTCTGCGTTTTTCTTCTCCTTGTGTTGCTTTGTCTGAATATGAAATAAGCCATCAAAGGATGGAGTACAAGTAGGTGCTCTATTCTTGCTATTGTCGCTGTTGCTTTCACTAACTACAATTTTTGTTGCTGCACCAACATTCAAGATTTTAGCATCTGTTGAATCCGCCTTCTTCTTGTTCAGCTGGGAGAGGCAATGGCAGTTCGTCACCAAAGTAATCAGCACAAATAACCCAGTTTTGAAATAGAGACATTGTGAGGGATTTTGGAATATAGTGAGAATTGTTGAGGATGGAAAAATAATGTAACTAGTGTAAGGTATATATAGAGGTGAAATTAGAGTTTAGCCAAATCCGAAATGGAATAGGAGTTGATTAATAAAATATGAGTTTTGGTTGGAATTTGGAAAACGAGTTGCTTAATTATACTCCTGCATGGAATAGGTTTTGATTTTCTCTATTTGCAAATAAAAATTTTCCAAATGGGGCGGCAATTAATTTCTTTTTTCAAAAATAGCAAAAGTCAAATTTACCTGTTCCGGCTAGGCCCACCGGAATCCGGTGAACAACCAAACACTCCCACCGGAAAACAACAACCAAAGCAACCCACAAGCTCCGGTAAACAAACGACCACCAAAATCAGTCCCCGATCACAACCACGTAGCAGCCAGCAGCTCCGACCAACCATCCAAACACCGATGTCAACACCCACCGGCAAAACGGCGAACCACGCCGGATCTCGTAGCTCCGTCAAACTCCGATCAAGCAACCCCCATGATGGAATCCGGGCAAAGAAGACTCAAAACATCATGAACTGGCCATCTCCGTTCAGATCCAATCGGGTTCAAATGGAAAAAACTCCGATGAAACCACCATTATAACCAGCGAAATCAAAATCCACAACCTTCCAACACCACCCGTTCAAATTCACAAACCCCCAAAAAAGGCAAACGCCGGCGAAGCAAAACAAACCCTAGTATATTAAAGTCCCTCGGGAAGCTCTTGCTCCGTTCGATACATCGGTGAGCTTCACGACTTTGCTTCGAATTTGGTAACCTTATTTACAGTTTTTCTTGGGTAGCCTTATTTACTGCTTGTGTTGAGCTTTGACACTATTGTTTCTGACCGAACTTCTGAATGTTGAAAAGTTTTGTTGTTTGCAGCCTATAACTATGGTTATTCTTTTTGTTAAAATTGTTTGGATTATCACGATTCAACAGATATGCCTGGAGAGTGCGCTCAGCTGACCTACGGGCCAAGGTACAGGTAGATTTTTACGAAATAAAATAAAAGGGTAGACAAAAATTTAAATTGAAATAATAACTTGAATCAGCACTAGTAAAAGATAAAGTGTCAAACATTGATCTATCATTGACCCACACTTTTGATCTATCATTGACCCGCAGAATTTATTTGGCTCTGCCTCTGGGCTCCGACCTTATTATTTTCACTACAGCAATTGTGTCAATCAATATGTAATCCTATTTTGCTCCTTCATTTATTCTATTTGTTTTTTTAGACATTTTCTTTAAATTGAAACAACGAACTATATTTTATCTAAATTTATTCATTGAGTTTTTTAGGCTTCTTCATTTAAAAAGATGAATTTTATTTAAATTAAATTATTTTTTAAATTAAATAAATATTTATTCATCGAATTTTTAGGGCTTTTACTTGTATAAAGACGAATTTTCAAGTATATTTTTTCAAGTTTAAGTCAATTTAATTATTTTTCAAGTTACTTTTTTACATTTTTCAAGTTTAAGTTAATTTATATTTTACAATTCACATTTTTGCAAGTTAAAGTTTATTCACATTTTCAGGTTTTCTTTTATTTATATCAAGTGTTGATTGTTATGTTTGTCGATGAAGAAATTATCGTCGATTTTTAAGGCCTTTTATGTATAAAAGACAAATTTTAGTTTTAAGTTATTATTTTATTTATTCATTTTGTTTGTTATTTATTCATCACTAACACTTTTACTAAGTGTTTTTTCACATGTAATCGAAGTTACATTTCGAAGAAGAGATTCAAAGAGGGAATTCGAACTTCCTTCGATTTTCTTTATATGTGTTTATTTGTTCTGTTCACGGTAGATAAATTTTATTTCATTTTGATTATTGTTTTATTTTATTTTTTCACATATTTTATCGTTATTTTATTCGTTTATGTGATATTTATTTTCTCCTCAATTAAAAAATTAGTTTCAGCCGGAAACCACATTTGTGAATTCTGAAGGATATCTAACACTTTCTTTCAGAATAACTTAAACCCTTACGTAGACTCTGATTTTAAAATAAAAAAAATTAAAATTATCTTTCATATGATTTCTAATTTTCCTAAAATTAGGTGACGACTCTCTAAAAATATTC
The DNA here is from genome assembly GCA_039654485.1 of Withania somnifera. Lineage (NCBI taxonomy): Eukaryota > Viridiplantae > Streptophyta > Magnoliopsida > Solanales > Solanaceae > Withania > Withania somnifera. The sequence continues at coordinate 17,065,892 of JBDJHY010000102.1, read as the reverse complement.
TTCTAAAATATTACACTAGTTATTTTACTTGATTATTTATTAAGTTTCAAATTTGTACCTTCGTAAAAAATAGACGGATCGAACAATTCTCATCACTTTGTACATAAAAATTTACCTTCATAAAAAATAGACGGATCGAACAATCCTCATCACTTTGTACATAAAAAGTTTGTTTACTCAAAATATACTCAATACACAATTAGAGTCCAATTGTAAAGTTGCTTTATTTTTATCAACAGCTTTATTAGTTTTGACATAAGCTACCCTAGACTTGGAAGCGTTTTGCCACGATTTCAAGTTAGAAATTTTATTTGCACGTATTTTTTTATAAACATGAAAATTTCACAATTTTTAAAAATTATCAAAACTTTCGTCATTTTTCAATTTTACTAAATGAGTAAATCGTATCTCATAAATAAGCAATTAGGAAATTTTAAAGTATCATATTAATAAATTGCACATCTCCATTTACATTTTATATAAAAAAAGGGATGGGGTGAGGTGGAGGTGGGGGTGGGGGTGGGGGTTATGATTGCATAATTCAATAATTGCAAACTTTCATACGTATAATTTTTTAAAAAAATATTGGTCCAATAAATCAATAGGAATTATAACTAATTATTACTATTTAATATAACCTTCTTACATGGCATATCACAATCTCTTTACCTCGAGCATTACTCTTGTTTAGTAAAACAAAAATTTTTGAAAGATATATTATTTAGGAAAACAAGTACTTTGAAAATAAAGAAAATAACTTACCCCTGCCCTCATACAGCCACACTCACAACCACCCATCCGCTCCGTCCCTTCCCTCACTTCCCACCAACCCTAATGTTACCCACTCCAACCCCCACCCCGATAAACCACCCAACCCCCTACCTCCACACCCAACACATGTCCATTCTTATAATTTTGTGTTAGATATAAATAAATACTTTTAGATAATATTTTTTTTCTTGCATATAAAATAACCAAAAAAAAAAGTAAAAAATTAATTATATTTTTAAATATTTTATTTAAAAAAACTTGTAAAAAACATTTTCCTCCACACCGGAACAAGTCAGTCACCCATAGTCTATTAGCGTGAATGGGAATCTCCCATAAAATAGATGCAGATACAATAATCCTGACCTCACTTTGTGGAATCATACAGGTGCATCAATGTTGTCCCGTCACTTTGTAAATTTCAAAGCAAGTATTTGGTAAAAGATTATTTGTCTCAATGGATCTGTTCTGCTACATATTTGTCCAAATAAT
>JBDJHY010000102.1:17002389-17018041 GCA_039654485.1 Withania somnifera | reverse complement strand
GCCTTAATGATTGCATGTTTCACCTGTGAATACTTTTACTATATGTGTGCTCAATGAAGAAAAGAATTTAAACACCAATTATTTCGTACTATTTTGCAGCTAACAATGACATTACGACATGATCATAGTGTTAGCTTAGGCAGACTTAGAGAATAATTTAGGATGACAGCACTTGCAGTGAAATTTTGGCATCTTCAACGAGATGATCTACAATTAAATATACTAAAGGGAGTACAATTGAATCTCCGCGAGCCTCGCATTAAGAAGGCACATCTTTTTCTATGTTCTATAAATGCTAGGATAGAGATGGAGCCCTCACCGTGCTACTATTGCAAATTTTGACAAGACGAAAACATGAGATCAATTGTCATAATCACGGGCATACTTTTTTTGCGGACCATAATTGTATTGTGTATGTAAGTGTTGGTATAAACTGTATTTATCATGAACAGTCTAAATTTTGGATTAATCTTTGGTTATAATTGATAAACCAGTAGATGTTTTTCAATGGTGAACCACAAGCTTAAGTTAAAAGACCGATCTTTATACCAAAAGAAAATAAAAAATAAAAGAGGGGGATGAAGAAAAAACATGGCTCCCACCCCTATGTTTAAACTACAAAAGGCCCACTGTTGTACTAGTAAAAGAAGAGAGCAACCAAGGGCTCTCAGAATATAAGGTTCTGAAACTTATGTTTAGAGTAAGATGGATTCAAACAATACATCAGGCTTGTTGTATTTATTAAATTACAATGACAAGTCTCACACCTTATATAGATCAAATGATGTTACTTGTAAAAATACAAATAACAGTAAATGTGAACAAATCGTCCCAATGAGAACTTGAAACATAAATTGAACTCAAAACAGCTATATTGAAGACTCTTAAATCTAAATATTGAGTTACTGACTAATGTAATTTGTTTTAGTTCAGAGAACTATAATGAATGAGAAAAAGGTGTGCACACAAAGCCCCCAGGGTTTAGCTCAATTGACAAAGGTTGAGGGACTTGTGTTTTAGGTCAAACAAACTATTCTGGTATTTATGTGAAGAAGGGTAGAGGGGAGGACTCATCATCCTCATACTTTGAAGACTGTGGTTGGCCCAAAGGATCGTCTCAAGACGGACTTCTCAGTCATCAAAAAAGAAAAGAAAATAAAGGGAAGCAACTTTATTAATGAATCTTGTCAGAACAGTTTCAAAAGACGAAGATAAAAAAAATTAAGAGCACAAGCTAGCAAACCTACACTATCCAATATAACTAGCAACAGGCAGGAGAATCAATAACTTAAATACCGTGGTTTCTAAGTTCTATTACAAGTAATAAGGTACAGAATGGAAGGGAAAAAAGGGATCCCATGCACGACGATCACTTCAATAGCTATTCAAAAACAAAATCTAAAATTATAAAAACCAATATATAAATAAAACTATCACCATTACTTGTCCTTAACGACTTTTGACCATGACTATCAATGATGGCATCATTGGTTACGCCTCCACATGCTTCATCGTTTACATAAACACAACATTCAAAATCTATAACTAGTTCCATAGACAAATCTCACAATTCTAATACATATTAACCCTCACATCTCAGCCGTAAACACAAATTCACAGTTACAACTTTTTATTAAAATATCAAATTAAGAGAAGTAATGGCCTATATAAATTTCAACTTCCATGGAAAATCAAAAAGTATCACCAGTCACCGGAGAAAGAGAGGATGAGAGAAACACAAGTAAAAACAGGGAATCCAGAAGCTGTCCTTCACTAAACTCAGTCCTGAGAAGCCGTCTCTGTAATCTGTATTCTTGCAAAAAGAAAAAACCAATGGTCACACAGCCATCTGATTGCATGTTTATGGAAGAACAAACATGAAGGATCCAACATCAATGAGAACTCAGCACACTGGTTCTAATTCACTCACCCACAAGCAGATGTGGGTGAATGGAATCCGATACATAGATCAGTTGGCAAAAGAATAGAGAAAAACTATTATTTATTATTTATAGTTGGAAAAGGTAAATGTGTTTATATACATATAGATATACACACATTTTTTTTTTGACAAGGCAAAGATTTTATCAGAAGGTACCAAAATGGTACAAGAAAAGAAACAAAAACAGCATAGAGAAGAAAGCTGCCTACTACACTCTTCAGAAAGCTGCCTACTACACTCTTCTTCCTAACATATCTAAGAAACCATATACTGGTTCAAACTATCTATTGAGCTTCTTTTAAACCAGAAGTACAAATATTGTAAACATCTATTCGTAATTCTAGAAATGAGAGTTCTCTGCCGTTTGAAGCAAGCCTTGTTCCCCTCCAGCCATATTAATACACACTCACTAGAAAAGAAAAAGAAACAAACCTCATGAAAGAGAAAATGTTTACAAAAAACTTTAACATTACTGAATTAGTAATATAGAACTTTATGGGTGCACTTAAACCTGCTATGATAAAAATTACATCTTCAAAAGCTTTAACTCCAAAAGAACATGTAAGATAGTCGTGAAAAACAAAGATAAGCCCCTCTAAACATTTAGGGAACTACCGCACCAATTAGAGATTTAGACCAAGTACACGAAGAATAAAACATCATTTGGTGCAACCAAAGTAGTCTATTCTTCTCATGAATCTTTTTATTATTTATTTATTTGGAGCTAAAAAATACATCAAATGGAAGTTAAAGCAAAGATATTCAACCTATGGTGACTTGCAATTCAAATAGCTCAACATCAATGTGAGTTCAGTATGGATAAAAACATGTTTTTCGATTTTTTCATATTTGGTTGTTCAAAAAATTTTAAAAACATTTTCATTAGGAAAACAAGTTACTTGAAATTAAGAAAAATAAATCAAAGCAGGAAAATTGGGAGTGTCCTGATTTACATACCATTTTTCACTATAATATTTTTTGCTTAGATACCTAACACACACAAAAAACAAAAAGTAATAAAAACCCACTTATTTTCCTTGAAAACATTTTGTTTCATGCCAAACACACCCTCAATACCCACAAAACAATAATAGTTTGCTGGAAACATGCATATTTTTCCTATTTCAAAACCAAAATCACCTTAAAATTTGATCATTCTTTCACAATTAAACCAACTAAAAGAACGAGACTGAATTTTTTTTTAAAAAAAAAAATTGAACTCGGAGTAGCGTTATCAGTTTGAGCTTGCCATTGTAGTTGTAAAAAGCAGCTTGTGGGATGTAAAACCCTCTGAAAGAGAGAAATCCAAAAGAGTCCTTTATGTATAGGGTTAAGTGTATTTTGGTTCTTTTATGTATTACTTTGAACGCAATGGATCCCATAAGTTTGAAATAAGTGAACACTTTTGGTCAATGTGAAGACAAACATATATTAAAGAAAATGAGGAAAAAGACTCAAATATGTCACCATATTATTACACTTTGTATGGATGGTTGTAACTAATGGTATTGTATTATATGGTTATTACCTCTAGGATGAGAATCACTAGTAGTCGTTAAAGAAAAAAGAAGGAAGTGAAACTAAGGTATGTCACAATCTGATTTATCGGGTGTTAATCATCGGTATATATTTATGAGATATAGTTATAATTTTAAAAAATTATTTAACACAACTATAATTTTCTATAGTTAGGATTTATCGCCTTTCCCTCTTTCCTCTCTCGCCACCCTCTTCCTTCTCTCCTAATCTTTCGCCACTCTCCTCCTATCTCCCAATCTCACTAGCCTCCCTCCCTTTTTACCTCTCTCTCGTTTTCTCTCTTTCTCTTTCTTTTCTTATCCAATGTATGATTGATACAAATTGGTCCACAAATACCAATGATACATGTATCACTGATACAATCATACAATCCAATTTTTGTATTAAGCCAACAATCCGAAATATATTTGTATAACAGTGAATTGATTTGTATCAGTGATAAAAATGTATCACTGGTATACATGTATTTGTGGATTAAGAAAAAGAGAAAGAGAGAGAGAACGAGAGATGAAGAGAGAAAGAGAAATCGGGAGGAAGTAGAGAGAACAGTAGCTGAAAGAAAAAAAAAGAGAGAAAGAGGGGTAGAGAAAGCGAGAGAAAAACAATAGCTATGAATAATAGTTTGGCAAAATTTATAATTATAATTCTCTAATTAAACCCAAATGTAAGCTATTTCTGTAAATTAGCCTTGGAATAATATATAGATGAAGATATCAGAAGTTGCAAGTACTTACTTTAATGACGAAATACCCCCAAATTGAGTTCTCTAGTCCTAAGTTCGTTCTTCTCTTTCAAAATTGAGTTGTGAAGAATGAACACCGAAATTAGTCTTTTAAGAATTTGAAATCTGCAACAGTACCACTGCAGCGGCCCGATTACTGTTGTAGCAACGTCGCTGCGGCAGTAAAGCTTCCACTGCAGTGGACCACGATGGTAATACCCCCTCCCCAAAATAGTAAGCTCCGTAAAAACTCTTAGATGGGATTCTAGAACACAAAATCAATTTTTGGATATCAATTTGTGAGCTTATCACGGTAATCATCATTATTAGAGTTCTAGAGCCCCAAATTCAGTTCTGGAAAGTACTATAGTTAGATAAACGACTCTACTACTCGAATTTCATTACTAAAGATGTAAAACTAAATCATTACATTGATAACACTTCCCAAGCACTCATGACTAAATTCTCGGTCAAAACGATACTACCCTTGAGATTTTTCTAACTTTCATGTTTGGAATCTAAACATCATGAAATACAAGCGAGGTGGTAATGATTTATTAAAAATAACATCTATTTAAACAAGTGAAAATAACAAGTAGTAATTAAAACTCTAACATCTATTTAAACAAGTGAAAATAACTAGTAGTAATGATTTATATGTAAATATCTAAATGCAAGTAATACAAAAATAATTAATAAAATAGACTTTTATAATAACAAAGTTCTAAGCATTATCTATTTATATCGTAAAGGATTCCCTAGGGTAAAAGTCAATTTTATACCACAACTTTAAAAAAAAAATCATTATTGACAATCAAAACTCGTAATGGTAGTGAATAAGGGACAAATGGAACTTCATTACACACACTTGCAATATACATACATATATTAATGCATGCAATATTAAAGAAATAATTATAAAACTAATATTAAATTTTGAATGTGTTGGGTATGAAGGGAAATATTTTTGGAAAATGTTTTCCAATTTTTTCATGTTTGGTTGGCTTAAGTATTTTGAAAAATAATTTTCAAGTTAAGTTATTTTCCTCAAATTTAAGGAAAACGACTTATCTCCAAAGAGTAAGGAAATCATTTTCCAAAACTCTCTTTCCCCTTCACACCCAACTTTTCATCCTAACACGAAATTCAAGGTCGGGTTTCAAGGTTAGATCTCGAATCGAGATTCGAGTTCGGGTCTCGGGGTGAAACTTGTAGTCGGTTGTTGTATAAAAATTTGGTGTCGGATCTGGGGTCAAGATTCGGGATATGGTCTGGGTCGAAATTCAGAGTTAGGATTTGGGGTCGGATTTTAGAGTTGGGATTTGGGATTGGATTTCGGAGTCAGATCTCGGGTTTGGGATTTCGGGTTGGGTCTTAGATCATGATTTATGGTCGGATTTCGGTGTCGGGCCTCAAGTTAGGATTTGGGGTCGGGATTTGAGATCGAGTCCATGGCCGGGATTCGAGGTCGAGTTTCGGATCAAGATTTAGGGTTAGGTCTTAATTCGAGATTTGGGATCGGCATTCATGATCAAAATTTGATGTCGATATTCGAAGTTAGATCTCAGATCAGGATTTGGAGTCGGATCCCAAGTAGGATTCAGGATCAGGTCTCGGTTCGGGATTCAGGGTTGGGTCTCTGTTCGAGAATGTCAAACATTCTTCAAGTCCAAAGGGATCCAGTGCCCAACTACTGACTCCTCACGAAATTGCGTTATCGAAGCTGAGCGGGGCGTGGAAGCAGCTCGAAGTGGGAACAAATCCTTCTTGTGCGCTTTCAAATCTTTCATCAACTATTGAGCTCCCCGGGCAGGAGAAGGAGGAGGAGTAAGAGTTATTTTTAGGGGCGAAATCGAATGATTACGAGATATGCCAGGGGTCGAGTCTTGGATCGGGATTTGGGTTTCGAATTTGAGGTATGGTCCAGGGTTAAGATTGGGGGTCGAGTAGCGGTCGAGATTGAGACCTGATCTTGAATTCTGACCCGGGACCCGACCATGTATCCCGGCCCCAAATCTCGACAAGAGACCTAATCTAGAATCCCAACACAATCTTAGAATTTTGACCTAAGGCCCAACCCTGAATCTCGACTCGAGACCCGACTTCGAATCCCGACCAGGGACCCAAGCTTTTATCCTGACCTAAGATTCAACCCTAAATCCCGATCCGAGACTTGACACAAAATCTTAATTCAATATGCGACTCCGAATCTCTACTTGAGATAGGAAGAGATACAGAAGACGAAAATAACAACAATAAAGGAAATAACATGAAATTGAATGATAGATATTATGACACAACAGTAGGAAATCTAATAGAACTCAATGGTGTACCAAACCGAAGAATCCGTTCAATCAATCCAAATTCGAGCACCAACACTTTTACAAAGACCTCAAGGGAATCTAAGTCCCAAGAACCCAATGTTTCTACACAATTTAGCAACCAAAAGCTCACAACTCAACATGAGTAGTTTGTAGTCAATAATCAATAGTCATCAACAACTAGTAGAAATAAACCCTACTTAGTCCTATATATAGTCTAAGACAATTATTACATATTTAGCAATCATAGGCTCTAATTAGACTAAATAAAATGGGCCAAAGGCGTGAAAAGGCCGTTTGGGGAAGATTGGAATTCAATGGGCGGGCTGCTTGAGCTTGTGCGAGCCACCACTATACCTTCTACCACAGGGCTCCCAGGCAGTCTACTTCTCTATAGACGGGTCCCTTTTAGGCAAGCCATCCAAGGCCAGATGGTCTGTCCATTTAGTCGTCCAATAATAAGTGTCCGGGATTTGAATCCCCTCTTGTTTCTTCTTTCTCCTTAGTCTCTTGGGTGCTCTTCCAAGTTATTCTCCATATGAAATTAGGTCCTTCCATCTTCAAAATGTCATCCAAAGTGTCCATGTTCATGAGCAAGCTTTGTAGCCTTTGTAATTCTTTGGCTTGACTTCGTGGGAAAGACCTTGTGGTAGGCATAGGGGACCATATCATGACCCGACCACGAATCCCAACCCGATACACAACCTCGAATCCCGACCAGAGACACGACCTCGAATTTCGATCCGAGACCCAATCCTGAATCCCGACTTCAAATTTGACCCTAGATCGACCTGAGACCTAATCCTGATTCTCGACTTGAGATGTAATCTCGAATTCCGACCCAGAACCCGATCCCAAATTCCAATCCGGGACCTGACCCCGAATCTCAATCAGAGACTCGACCACGTATCTTGATCCGATCCTGGATCCTAACTCGAGGCCCAACTTTGAATCATGACCCGGCACCCAACCTTGAATTTCGAACTGGGACCTGATCCCGGATCTCGACCCGAGATCTGACTCTGAATTCCGACCCGGGTCCTGACCCCGTATCTTGACTCGAGACCCAACCTTGAATTCGACCAGGGATGTAACCCCGAATCCTGACCCGATATTTGACCCCGAATCCGTATCCCGTTTCTCGACCTGAGACCCGGCCTTGAATCCCGATCCGCGTGCCAACCCTAAAATTTTATCCCAGGCCCTACCCGAATCCTAATTTGAGACCCGACCCCAAACTTTTATTAGGGACCCGACCCTGAATTCCGACCCAAATTTCGATCCGAGACCGACATTGAATCTCGACCCTGAATCCCAAACCGAGACCTGACCCCGAATCCCTATCCGAGTTAGGGTGTGATTGTTTTCGAATATGGTGTCATTAGTATTTGACAAGATTATACTTATATTCTCTTGGGATAATTTTTTTTTACCAAACACCAGAAAATAAGGAAAAAAATCACTTATTTTTCAAGAAAATATTTTCGAGGAAAACATTTTCCTTCCTACCAAACACACCCTTTGTGATTTTTCACCCATTAGGATTTATGATTACACAGTTTGGAGTTACCACATTAAAGAACTAATTCGGTGCACAATCTGAAATAACTTCCGAATTTTGATGAGACAAATATTTTATTCTTATTGACGACAGCTTACAAAAAGAATAGGAAGTTTTACATACAAAAGAATATATGAACATGAAGAAATAGTAAAAGACAAAATTCATAGTATGGTATACACCAAGAGCATATGGAGTGTTTCTATTCTAAAAATACAAGTAGTTGGAGGAATCTGGACAGTTGCTGGTGTCTCTACAGAGTATTGCTCGAGCTTCGACAATTGAACGAGGGGGCTCAATATCCTTCTCTAGTAATGCGTTACCTTGCAACCTTTGCATTTGAGAAGCAAATATATCATCCAAAACCTGAAAGTAAATTTTGTAAATACGATTTCAAGAAACATTTATATTAATATACATCATATATACTGAATTGTAGTTGTACTTACGCCAAGAGCATGATAGGAACCGCTATACCATACTCGATTCTCTTTTCTTCCTTCTAAAAATTTCAGTATGATCTAGTTGTATAAGAAAAAGAACAAAATGTCATGCATTGTTCTTGATAGGCTCAAATTTGAGATGTTCACTAGATAAACCAACCTGTCCCATTTTGTCCCAATATCCACGGCAGATTGCAACAAATATTGCACTCGTGAAGACTTCCTGCAATTTGCTTATGGAATCTGAGAGTTGTGAATTCAGCAATTGCAGTCTTTCGCGGATTTCAGCCTCCCCATCTGTTTCTTTTGTTTCCTCCAAGATCCTCTGCAAACGTGTGCAACGATTCGATTGTGTCTGCAGCAGTCAAAAGTTAGAACAAGATGAAACTAATTTTCATGCATCTGGTTTATGTACCAAGTTGTGATATAATAGACCGGTAAAAGTACATTAGCTAGCACTTTGTTTTTGCTCTGATCGATAACTATAGTATAATATGATATAGTAATTGCTTACATTACTAGCAAGCTTGATTATTATTGCCTGCATGTAGTTTTTGTATTTAGTCCTCAGCAACACTGTAACTCCATTTAATTGCTCTCCAAAATTGGACTTCTTCTCTCCATTCGCTGGTAGATAAGATGCCCATGACTTCAAAATATCTTCTAGTTTACAGTGTAGGACATCAAGAATTCTCTTGATTGTGTTCAAGAAAGTCCCCAGCTGTCAACGAAACGAGGCCAAGCATATTTAGTTGGTCAGGCTTATGCACTCTTTGATATTAGAAATATTACAAAAGGGAGCTCGTGTCTCTCTTTTTCATAAACACTCTGGTTTTTTATAACCTATCCATCTATTACTAGCAGTTACCTGATTAGGAATGCTATAAAGAGTAGTTGATTGCCTTCTCGCTAATTTCTGAACTTGCATGCCGAGCTTCTTTGGAATGCTATCCTTCAGGGGGGTCAAGATCTCGTTATACTGTTTCTCCATGGCTTTTATTATTGCTCTTTCTACATTAGCAATAGCCTATATGTGATATAAACAGAAAGCATTGATCAGCAAATAGAAAGATCTTGCAGTTATTTATACACCTGCATAGCCATAAAAACAACCAAGCATCGGCCTACATATTCCCTGGATATAGCAAAGTAGAGCTTACATTCTCCAGAATGACGGTGTACTGAGGCCAACGGTTGATCACTACTTCATACTCGGTTAACATTTGTTTGGTTTTCTCGAACATTTCTTCAGCAAAAGGAGAAGTAGAATAGTTTGTAACAACTCCTGACCATAACACCTGAAAGAGGTGATAGAGTGAGAAATATGCTGCTTCATAAAACAATTTTCTCCGGAAAATCTTTAGCCTATGGTGGGGTAATTTAAGTGAGCATTAAGAGCAGAGGCGCACCTTTTCTGCCTTGCAAAGCTCAAGTAAGTGAAGTTGCATATCTTCTATCCATACCATTATATAACTATGAAAGAGACCCCTTGAGTCTACACCATCTTGCACCGAGCTGAAGCATGAAAGGAAGAACAATGTGAGAAATACTAGTCTAAAGCGAGTCTAAAAATACTATCTGTTTTGATACAAATATACTTCTATTCAAGATTACCTGATGTTCCATGAGTCTAGGTTCCTCTCAAAATCGGCTGCTGCAATCAAAAGTTCATTTACATGGGGAGAAGGACTCGATGGAGGCCATGCTGCAAGAAAGTTCTTGAGCCTCTTACACAATTCAGTGCTATAAACTGAAGCCGTGATGCTAGAGAGATCAATTGAACTGAAAAAGGAATGCACCATTTTAGTCAATGGTGGCAATTTAAGTTGCATAAATGCAACAGTCAGCATAATATAAGAACTTGGAGCAATAATTGTAGGCAAATTTAACCTAACTGGACATGAATTCATCGCAAAACAAGCCAACACACAATCATGGATAGTGCAACACATGATTGATAGCTCAAACGTACCTAGGAAGTATATCTTGGTTATGGATCTTAATATCTGCCTGGATTTCATTAGATATGTTGGAGCAGAGGTTCTTCATCTTCGAATAAGCAGTGGATATTGTTACTGAATCCATGACAAAGCCATCTAGGTTCACTGACAAGAAGTCATCAGTTTCCATCATGTGTTTTCGACATCTCTTTGCTGCTGCTGTCTGTCAATCATAATACTGTTAGTCTTGTGATGAGACAAGTGGTGCAATCAAAACCAGACAACCGGCTGCTCACAACTCATTTATCTGTCCTTGCATAAAGGACGACTTCTGCATTCATTTAATATGTGCTACTTAGGTCGTTATTTAGCTTAGGTTGTCAAAGGTCAAAGTCTAAAACCATCAGACACAGAATATGGTCTCTTCTCCACAGCAAGAAAGAAAGTCCATGTTTCATTCCTCTTTTCTTCTTTTTTTTCCCATCTTTTTCCCCAGCAAGAAGGTCCATGTTTATCTAGAGAAACCGACTCAACTAGCTTCCATCAGAGTACATTTTGTAATTAGAATAATAAGTTGTTACACCAAATTCTAAAGTCAGTACCTGGGATTTATGGCAAAGTTCAATATGTGGAGGGTGAGATCTAATCATGGTAAAGACTAGTTTAAAAATACTAAAGAATATTAAAATGTTGAAGTTCGAAATTTCAGGATATGAAAGAAGATTAACCTGTATATAGTTCCTAAATGTCATTTGCGCATCTTGAGCAAGTATATCATGGAGAAGAGTGTAAATTTGCACGGCAGGAGCAAGTGCTGGTGCTGCAGTTTCTGGTATAGGAGCTGACATGTCTGCTAAACCTGTAAGACAGCTTTCATCCAATGACTTGTAGTTTTCAAACACAGTCGCCAAGAGACCTTCAATCTCAGTTTCACAGTCCAGTAGCAAACTTTTCTGAAACAAGAAAAAAAGGTAGGTTTGAAAGGTAATACACTGATTAACACTTTGAAAAGACAAGCAGGAATAAAAAATAATGGAAGGTTAAGGATTAGATGGACCACTTTTATTAAATCAGTTCCATATTTAGTGTTTTCTTTAGTTCACAATGCAGGAAGGGATCCTAAAGAAATCATATTTAAGGATCCATCAAAGCTTCTATCTAAAGGAGCCAAGTTTCAATCTTTAATGAAACTCAGGGAGCCAACTTTCTTTGATTACCAAAAGAGTTGAACTTGCTCTTTGTGTTTGCTACAATGATTAAAGTGAGGCTGGTGTTGCAGCACTACATCAAAAATCTAATTGTAGGAACTCATTTATCCTCATTAAATCTATTTATTTTTGTGGTATAGAAGGTTTATAAAAGTACCACCTCCCCTTAACACATTTTATTTGACCCGGTGGACCTTCCATAAGAAAAGAAGAAGTTCAACTAAGTTACTATATTTGAATTTATTAAACATACACTTAAAAAAGGACTTGGACGTTAAAAATACCAATCGAAACTTGAAAATACATAAAGTATATCTGTTATTTCGGACATTCTCTAAAATGGTAAAATTTTCCATAAGAAGGAAGAGTTCAGTCTTTTCTGGACAGAGTAAAATGCAGAGAAGGTCAAAATAAAATGGCATAAGGAAGAGTTTGACAAAAAAGGATGCTGCAACAAATTTCAGAAACTGTTAGAATTCTTGCAATTATCGGAAAAATAGATTAGCATTTCTGGTCGAATTTGATTTTGCGAAACAATTTGCAATGTCCACATCTCCAGCATCATATCAAGCTTGAAGGTTTGAGTGCCGAGAATTTGATACCTCTTGTCTTGTCATACTTCTGTCACTCCTTGCCTTCATAACTGGCACAAGCAACTCATGAATGAGCTCTAGACAATCTTTTGTTGGAGTTGCAACATCCATGACATAAGAAAGGTACCTGTTGAACTCTGATTATCAGCTTTTGTTGGAGTCGCGACATCCATGACATTCAAGAAAATATAACATTCTATATCTGGTTGATAAAAATTTATATCACAAGCAAAGTACCTCAATTTAGTATAGGTATCTGTTACCCCATAGTACTCAGAAAATTCTGTGAGTAACCAGTTCCAAGGTTCCGTGGACCTTAAACTTCGTGTGCAGAACTGTTGAGCACGCATAGAAGCCTCCAGTAGAAGATCATATGCAAGAGTCTCCGCAATCGGTCCACTCTGTCATAAATGGGAATCAAGCGCATATCACAAGTTATTACTAATCTGAAATCCTATAAAATGAGTTAAGACACCATACATAAGAACATTTTGAGTACTAAATTTCAACAATAATAGGCATATAGTATTATTAAACTGCACTAAGGTGTAGACAACTCAAGTAAATGGCCTCAAGTCCAAAGGGCACTATATTTACTTGTGGTGTCATTTTAGCATGTCAAATGTCAATTGCTAGAGCAATATGTACAAATCTCGAGAACAGAAACAGGTACTGATGCTGATTGAATGTTATGCTTAGGAAGTTAGTTGGTGAACAATATAAATTAATAAGCACCAGCTTAAGGGAAGGATATTGATTAAACATAGAAATCCTACTTTGGCAGATTCAAATTTTAAGTTTTGTTCTTCTGGCTCGAGTGGAAGAACAATTGATTTTATCTCTTCAGTACTAAAAATCGACCAAAAAAAGAAAAAAAAAACATATTCCATCAGACTGAAGTGAAAATCAGTGGAGTGTCCAAGGCTGAACCTTGACTTGTGTTGTCTCATCGGTTGTGGTTGTACAAGTGATTGATAGCTGGACCTTCCCAACACATTCATTTTCATCATGATAAATGGGCCACCAACGGATCTTATCATTCTGGAGCAATTAAAAAACTGATGTAAGAAGGAAGTAATGATAAAAATTTGAAAACTGAATAAATTAGTTAAAACATAATGACATATTGGAGGATTAGGACATACATTATTGTCAGCCATGGCTGAAACTGGTATTGAAGTTCGACCCAAAGTAGTTTTCTTCATATCTTGTATTTCAAGCAAAAAAGCATCTCCTTGGTTCTCCGGAAAACTGAATTCAGAAGCATGTTTTATTGTCTGAAGAAACTAATAGATCATGGTTCGATCCATGAGCTAGATCATCATAAGCATATTTCAAAAAGAAATCTTGAAGTACAGAACTATGCACAGTATGCAAGCATCGGGACATGGAATACAAAAATCTTATTATAACCATCTTTATTTTTAACTGAAAAGCTGATCTAAAAGGTAACCATTCATATGTAACCATCTTTATTTTTAACTGAAAAGCTGATCTAAAAGGTAACCATTCATATGAAATCTTGACAGAAATATCCCTTTCCTCTTCTTGCAAATTTTAATCATAGAAAAGAAGTTCCTTTGACCTCCCATATAAAGCTTATTCTAGTCTTGGGAATTGCTCAATTATTTGATAACCACACAACTTGATGTCTTCCCTTCCTAAAAATATTCAGGACTCGGAGCAAGCGCAAGCCAAGGTTACGGAATTTGGTTCGAATTAACAACTTACAAGTCATGGTGATCACCACTTCCTGGCACCAGTGTAACAGCAGAATTTGGTTCGAATTTAATATCTTCAGTTGAACTCTTCAGAAAAACTAAGCATCTCAGGGATTCTGCAGAGAACACAGTGGAAAAACAATTATCTTACGGATGTATGAGGATCCAAAAAACTCGACATATTTTTGATTGATTTTGATAGATCCAAAGATCTACTTATTTTCAGGGAGCTCACATGACTGTTATAACACACATAACTACATAGACTACCAATGCCTTATAAGGTAATGAGTCAATAAGGTCTCGACCACGAACAAGCTGGAGTCGGTTGTATGAATCTATGGGAACCGGTTACACTTGATTCAGGTTGTTTCATTCTAATACTTAATGTTTTGTCTACTAGGACAAACTAGGAGATCTTTAAAACTAGAGTGTTTCTCAGTCTCACACTTAAATTGACACACAAATCCACAAACATACTAAATACAAATACCTCCTCCTTATAGAAACACTCTATTGCAGGTATATAACTGCTTAGAGGTAGTAGTTCTTTTGAGACAGTTCTCTCCATGTGATTTAATGTCCAAGATATCCCTTTTTTGCACTCTTAAATCATCATATTTTCACATCTCGTGTTGTCCTACTTTACCAGGAGAAAAAAAGAATAAAATCAACCGGTTTGCTATTTCTCCTCTAGTATAACCATTCTAAAGAATCAAGTATAGCTGACTTCAAAATTCAATAAACCTTTTAGAAGACTATGTTTTTCTACTCAAGCATTTTAGATAAATTGTTTCCTTGATCCAGTGGAAGAGAAAGAATCCTCCAATAAGAAGTACTAACCTTCGCATGTCAACAGAGATGAATGAATTTTAAGAGAATTGATTCCATGTTTCACCAGTGACGAAACATGTCGAACATACTCTGCTCCTGCCTGCATGCTAATTGCACCTCGCATTGAGTCTGTGCTCTTAAGCTTCCTCTTTGGTATAATTCTTAACTTCCTTACTGCGTTGGTTTTGAGATGGTGTCAAGCATCATATATCATATGTAAGTTAAAGCTAAACATTAAACTGCAGAATAAGAGATCTACTTGTAGTGTGATAACTTTTATTTCATTATCTTCATCTGGCAGATACACAGACTGCATTACGTCTTCATTTTGAACATTTAAAAGAGCACATTCCAAAACATTATTCAAAATAAAAGTTGACTTATCACTGTTAAACTGGAGAGTAATGTGTCTAAAAGTAAACATAATATTGTAAACAGTTGGATGACACCACAACTTATTATTCAAATATGTCTTCACATAAGTAGAAATTACTAGCTCTGAATTATAATTCATGCTCCTACCTCACACTCTTTCTCAGACACGCACACACACAAAAAAAATAAATTGTAGAAGAAGAAAAGAAAGAAAAACGAAAGAGCAAAGAAGTACTAGTAACCTCAAAAAAGTAAGCAAAAAAAAAAATAAATTGTTTTTGAGTCATACCTTCCAGACGAACCTTCCCAATTGACTTTCTCACTTTCAAGGGCAATGTTTGACAATTGGTCTTATGAATCCTTTCCGTTGTCTGCATGCATCGAGGTTGCAACAACAGATTCTGCAAGCTGAGAAGTTGAATAAGATACAGAGAATGGTATTAGTCATAGAAAT
>JBDJHY010000102.1:16883652-16896466 GCA_039654485.1 Withania somnifera | reverse complement strand
GGACGTTTCGTTTGTCACCAGACGGCTCGTCTAAGCGCATTACCCAAAAGTAAAGGCACTGGAAAGAAGGTTAAATTAGGTGGAGGATTGGGCGATTCACCCACGAACAAACTGTTAGTCTAAATCCATTGCCGAACAGATAAAACACTTGATAGGTCCAAAGACCAGATAACTCAAGAGACGTTTTGTTTGAGACAAGACAGTTCGCCCAAAGTCTTTCGTCTGACTGGAATTTCACTGTATAGTGGAGGTGACAGACGATAGACCAGACGGTTCTTCTAGTGTTTCGTCTAAAACTGAGCGACGACTTAAACCAAATTTTTTATATTATACTTACACCCATGCTCTATAAATACCAGAATTAGGTTGGTTTGAGGAGAGGTTCTGAGAGAGTTTTGACCTAAGGGTTTTCATATGTATTTTCTCTGTAAAAACACAAGTGGGGAGATCATTGATCATTATTCTACATCAATTGAAAGATTATTTCAATGGTATAATACTTATTTATTTATCGCTTTATCGTTGTATGTTAATGTCAATGAGTGGATAAACCCTCAATTCTAGGATTGTGGGATCCGGTGAAACTTCATTAGGTTTGTAACTCGAATATGGTTGTTGTATCTCCTCTAGCGTATGAACATAATCTCTATGTAATAAATGCTTTTTAGTGGTTGCAAACACTAGAATATGCATAGGTTTAACTAGCACTAACCCTGTGGTTAAAACTGTTAATTGAAATTATGCTAAGAAATTCGAGGCGTTAACCCTCGTCTAATGGATGTTGCTGTAGCAAGAGTAATCGTCTAAAGTTATCATGATAAGGACAACACACTCTTTCACAGCCTTAACCTGGTGTAAAAAAGATTTACCTAGGATTGAAGATTGAAAAACACTTAGATGAATAGTGTTGGTTTTATACGTAACTCTGTGTTTAGGAAAGATTGCACAACCGTATAAGATTACAATTCGAAGGTTTGTTGAATCCTGGTGAACATAAACCTAGATTAACTAAACACTTGAATTCTTCTACACATCACAAGTAAGTACAAAAAATACTTTCATATACATATTCCCCCTTTTACTTTATGTTTATTGCTAGAAACAAACTCTAATTGACTAAATACTGTTACTAGGCGTGAATCCGATACCATATTTCCTGTGGAATCAATCCCAACCTGGTTGGGTTCTATATTTAACCAACGATCGCTTATACTTCAATGGGAAGTGTAATCTGCTCAGTTAAAGATTACACCCGGTGTAATCTTCTCGGTTAAACTGGGAGGTGTAATTTGTTCAGTGAGTTCCAAACTAGTTAAAGATTTGCTCAGACTGCAAACTGATCATTTCATCATAAGCAAATGCAGGATTCATTTCCTCTTGAATGTGATTTGCTATCCGGGAGCCGCTTTCCATTTCATTGCGCGCCCGTCATTTCTCATGAAACCTTTTCTATCAACGAAACCCTTTTCCTGGAACAGATTATACAACTTCACTGAGGAGTGTCAAGTATCTCTCTATTCTCAGCGCTCTCCTTTTATCTTTGGGCATGTGCACGAAAAGGGTAGGAGGGTAAGTCTTCGTAATGTCCATTCGATCAAACAATCCCTCTGCAATCATTATTGTTATGCTACTGAATCTTGAATCAGTTGCAAGGACTGAAACAAAATGTCCACCAGATGAAGCACCCAAAGCTCCGAGAGGCAGGCTTTGAAGCTTTTGTTTCCAACCCACCATTCGACGATATCTTTGACAATCAACTTTTCCTCATCCATCGACCAACACCTCCCGGGACTAGATATAGCAATAACTGCAAATCCCATAGCTAAGGCATTAAGGGCGATAAGCCTTTCTTCAGGTAGATCCACACAATTTGGGCACATATGTGATCTGTCCCAAAAGTTAGCTGCTTTACCATGACAACCATGTGCCACAGAGAGAATTGCCTTAGTTGAGTCAGGGATTTGCCATATTAAATCCGTCCCATTTCTAAACTCTACAGTCGGGTCTAACTTAACCGAAGAGCTAAAGCTGTTCAAAATTTTCCTTGATTAAACCGGACAATGAATCAGATTTTTCTCCATTTTCCCTACACAAAACCAAAAATAAAACACAAATTAAAATGAGAAAAGTAGTAATAGCAGGCATCCGTATATTTTGGGCATTATTTCGTTGCCTCAGCATCCTGTTTCCTCGTTTGAACATTCCTGGAAAACAATCAATACAATAGAATCATTACTCTTTAACAACAGTGCACATTAAAAAAATAGGTTAAAATCACAGGTTTAAGTATTCAAGAGACCGATAATCCCAACGAAAACCCTATAAATTTTACAGCATAATTTCCTTGAATAGGGGGTTTCGGTTCCATCAAAACAAGGAAATCCACTTTTTTTGGGTGGCATAAAATCCTAGCACAAAAACACTAGGTGATTTTTGTTGCCAGTGCGGGTAACATGTATCTCACACAAGTTGACCAGGATACGGGGTGGTTATATTTTTGAAATTCAATGTCAATGAAATAGAATCATTGTTAGACATGATTTAATTTGAAAAGTGAAATACATAGGACCAAAGTACACGATTGTGAGCACCAAAATTACAACGTAAATCAATATTATGAAGCGGGATATTGCAAAATACCTCGGAGATTTTGTCTTTTGATTTCTCAAATCACCTAATAGACCAAAACCAATTGTATTTAACGCCTACGACTTGACTATTCATTGTGAAGAATGAAGAGTGGAGAGATTAGTTGCATGCACCACGACGAGAGCATCCGAGCATGTTGCCAATTCCACTTTTGGGTTGGGGCTCTCATTAGCTAAGCTTAATGGATTATTTGGGTCATATATTATGGATTAGGCCTTGGCCCATCTGTGTTAATAGATCATAAGAATTTAATGGGATCGCCAGTTCGTTCTTCTATTTATAAGAATTTAACATGTAGCCAGATTTACAAACTTTAGACAAAAGTGTTGCTCTCGTCTTCGGAAAGTTTTTTACTGACAATTTATGATTGTTTACCCATAATTCAGGAAAAAGAAGAATATTTAGTCATTGACAATAATGCTTAGTAGATCTACTGGGGAAAAAAAAAATAAAGAAAAAGCGTATTACTGTATAATTGTTGCAACTCTGACGCCAAACTTAAAATGCTCCAGATTTGTTTGTTTTTCAAATGCATAAGATAGATATTTGATGAACTGTGGGAGGTAAAACTATCTGGTTTGATTGTTTGGTTGGTTTCAATTCAGTGTTTGATATATGTATTGAATTAATTTGGACTTGTGTCATGTAAGACTCATTCAAGGGGAAACTGCTCTCGAACAAAATCTTTTTTTATATCTAAAATTAAAACCTCAGATCTATAATTAAGGATGAAAAAATTATATTCTTTATATCACAACTTTGTCGGCGAAAGTAACATTATCTCTGAAACAACGTTCATTTATTTTGAAATAGATGTTAATTAGTATGAGTAGTGACGTGGAGAACTATAAGACTTGGATTATAAATTTTGGTAGTATGTAAATGAGACTTGTCTAGGGCATGTCCACATAAATGGTGTAAAAGTAAGTTGTTGTTGAGCTCAGACCATCCAAAAGGCATTCTTACGTGATGTGGTATTGGCTCTCTGGGCCAAGCCCGCACGGTTTTCCTCAAGAGAGCTCACACCATTAAGAGATCATACATCTTATAATGTAGCCTCCCAATCGTTTTAGCTATTAATGTGGAACTTTTTTGTTCGCATACCCAACAATCTCCCCCTTGAATTAAGCTCCACATGGCTCATCACCATAATCCGCAAGTCATCGAGATTTATTGTGTGTCACCCACATTATCCGAGTATTTTATGAAAATTCAAGCTCGCAACTAGGTTTTTATTGTGTGTGTATATCCACGCTTATAAAGGTAAGCAAATTGTGTGTCACCCACATCATCCGAGTATTTTATGAAAATTGAAGCTCGCGACTAACTTTTTATTATGTGTATATATCCACACTTATAAAGGTAAGCAAATCGAGCACCGCACCCCATCAGTCTGCCAAATCACCATACTCATCCCGTTGAACCTGAGCTCTAATATCAGTTGTTGGGCTTAGATCAGCCCAAAAACACTCTTACATGGTGTGATATTGTCCGCTCTGGGCCAAAGCCATATGATTTTTCTTAAAAGGTCTCACACCATTAAAAGATCTTACACCTTATATGTAGTCTCTCAATCCTTTCAGCTACTAATGTGGGACTTTATTCGTTCGCACACCTAATAGTTGCCTCACCTATGGCCCCTATTCATAGATCCCAAAACAACTTCAAACCTATTAGAAAAAGATTCTTCCAATCCTACAAGGAAAATATTTTTCTTTTCCAAATCTATTAGGACTAAAGGTTTCCTAAACTAATAAGGATTATGTGTTTCCTAAAATATACAAGGAAATAATTCAAGACATAATTAACAAATCTTTTACTTAGATTGAATTCTCTTATCAACAGGAACAACATCTCTCCGCCTTACTCTCAACCCTCGAAGGGCTCACTGAGTTTTACACACACCAACCAAGTCTAGGCAATACCTAAACTTGTTGGTTGGAACTGCTTTGGTCATCATATCTTCCGGATTATCATGTATAGACATTTTCTTCAGATCAACTCCTTTGCAACTTGCTACCTCTTGTCCCTTTAGCGATAAACAAACTTTCATGCTTTCTTCTTGTAAAGTGACTCAATCTTTTCACTTATAGCATCAATCCATTTATTTACTTATGAACTAGAAATAGCTTCTTCATAGCTATTAGACTCAAATAAGTCAACAGTTCCTACAATTGAATAAGCCAACTCTACCAAATTTACATGTCTAAGAAGATTTTCATCAACTAGGTTAGCAAATCCTTTTGATCGGTTGATCTGTCATCTCTCTCTATATGTTGCATTGTTATACGATTGTTGTTATTGTATATGTGCATCAACAATATCATCTTGATTAAGGTTTTGGATATCCTACACTATTGAATTACTAGGCTTAACTAGTGGAAATTCAACTTCTATCTCTATGTGGTGATTGACACCATGATCTATTTCTGTTATTGCCTTCTCTTCCTAATATCCAGTGAGGCAGCTTTATTGAATGTCACATCCCTACTAATAATTAACCATGGATTCTTTCAATCTGTGCACTATAAACTATAACCCTTCACTCCAATTGCATATCCTATAAATATGTACTTTTTTACTCCCGACTTAAGTTTTCCATCCCTCACATGAGCATAAACAAGACAACCAAATATCCTCAAGTTTGAATAATCAACAGGCGAACTGGAAATACCTCAAAAGGAGTCTTGAACTCAATAACTGTGGATAGATATTTATTGACTAACAAGCTGTTGATTGCTCCAGCCCAACAATTCCTGCCAAAACATGAGTGTGAAAACATGCTTCATGCCCTATCACATAGTATTTTGTTCATACATTCTACAACACCATCTTATTCTGGTGTTCCAACAGAAGTGTGGTGTCTCACTATGTCCTCTCAACTGCAGAAATCATTAAACTCTAAGTTGGGAAATTTCAAACTCATCGTCAGTCCGAAAATGCTTAACTTTTCTTTTAATACGTCTCTCAACCATTGTCTTCCATTTAACAAATATTGAAAATATCTCATTTTTTTGTTTTAAAAAAATACACTCATACCATTCTTGAGTAATCATCATCCAAAGTCATAAAGTACCTATTACCATTCTTAAAGGAAATTTCGTTTGGACCCCACAAGTGTGAATGCATATAATCTAACTTATCTTTGATCCTATGCTTTGTCTTCTCGTTGAACTTCACCCTTATTTACTTACCAAACACACAATGTTCGCAAAACTTTGAAGTTTAATTTTTGTACCCATCAAACAGATTCTTCTTTCTCAATAAAGACAAACCTTTGTCACTCATATGACCAAGTCGCAAGTGCCATAACTGAGATTTATTCTGATCACTCCTTCTAGAAGCTACAATTGTTTTCCCTTCAACAACACTTTCTTGAATGTAATATAGTTTAGACTGCCTTTTTCCTTCATGAGTACCATGGAACCTTTACATACTTTAAAAATTCCATTTTTTGAGTTATACTTATACCTTTGATCATCCAAAGTCGAAAAAGAAATAAAATTCCTCTTCATTCGAGGAACATGTGAACATTCAATGCTTCTAATAATGCCATCGAACATTCTCAACTTGATATAATCAATCTACTCTACGTCTAATGGATTATCATTTCCTAGATAGACAGTTCTACTCGTCTAATTGTAAGTTGCAAATCAATTCTTGTGTGGCCATATGTAGAAAGTTGCATCATAATCAAGAACTTAGGAATTATACTTATGAGTACTAAAACTCACATCACAAACTTCCCCTACATAGTCACTGTCATCAAAATTGTTTCCAGTATCAACAATATTTGCTGAGTAATCAACTTTCTGCTTTCCTTTTTTTCTTCTTTAGCTTAGGACAATCTCTTCCATAGTGACCTTGCTCCCCGCACTCATAGTAGTTTTGCTTTCTTGCTCTAGACTTCGATCTAGCATTGGATTTTTTTCCTATTATAGTCTTTCTGTTGTTCTTCCGCTACTCAGAAGACTTTCTCCCTCAGTTCTGATATCGAAAAGATTTTCTTCAATTCTTTAGATTTTAGTGCATTACTAACATCATCTAAAGAGATATTATCTTTCCCATATAGCAGTGTATCAACATAAGTATTGTAAGATAGTGATAAATAACATAACACAATCAATCAAGGTCCGATCCTTGCTCTCAATTTTGATATCTACGTTCTTCGAGTCCATTATAATTGAATTAAACTCATCAAAATATGTTTTAACTGGTATACCTTCGTTCATATGAAGATTGTATAACCTCTTTTTTTTAGTTAGGGACGGTTTGTCAGCGCATACAAAGATTGTATAATCTCTTTTTCAAGTAGAGACGGTTTGTTTGGTTTGTCAGCGACTTCTTAGAATAGAGATCTTTTTTATCTGACTCTTTCATCTTCTAGAAAATTCTCCTCAGTTGACTTCCATAACCCTCCAGGAATGGTCTCATTCAAATCTTCCATAAACTGAAACTAGATCTCCCATTGAATTTCTCGGTCAGACCAGCGGAAAGACACTCTTAAATGGTGTGATATTATCCCCTTTGGGTCAAGCCCATGCGGTTTTCTTCCGAAAGGCCTCACGCCATTAAGAGATCTTACACCTTACATGTAGCCTCCTGATCCTTTCAACTACCAATATGAGACTTTTTTGTTCGCACTTCCAACAGTTTTATACAAGTGGCTTAAATAAGGAACACATAGAAATTTGGCTTGTTTGGTATTGATTTGTGGATCAGTTAAGTAACTTCACAAGTCCCCGGACATATAGTTTACGTGCCCAATATTGTACGTTACATGTGTCGATATAATAAGGAGCTCAACCATATTGTGGATTTAGTAATTGAGGTCGAGCAAAAGCTTAATCGAATCAAATATTTACATCAAAACAAATAGATATATAATTGTGTTTGTATATATTATATATATATTTTTCTTCTACCACTTACTCGCGTTTAATTGACACTTACTCGCGTTTAATTGATTAATATTCTTAATGAGTCTTGTCCCCATTTGCCATTAAATTCACATAGACTTCATCAATTAACTCTTTGTGTAGTCACTCAATCCACTCCATCTCCATGACAAAGTCACCATAAATTTCGCTTTGTCCTCATTACACATACCGACTTCCTCCTTCATTAATGTTCTTTGGCTAATCTTTATTTTACTGAGCCCATAAACTTAGCAAGTGGGTTGAGTTACCATCTTGTAAAAGAAATAAGTGTAATTTTTAATGGTTAAGGTTTTTTCATCTTTAATTAGATGTTTTAAGTTTAAATCATTTTTTTTTATAAAAAGCCTAAATTAATCCTCCCCATGACACAAATTCAGATTAGTTGGGCTCGTAAATTTCAAACTCGAAATGTCTAATTAAAGAGTTATGAGGTATTAGGATAAACTACAAATGGTAGAAAAGTAGCAGTCTAGGGTAGGATTTCCTTTCTTATTTTTTTTCCCTTCAGTATCTAATATCTATATTGAGTACCACCAATTAATCTGGACTCATGCAATATAAGACTCATTCAAAAGGAAAGTGTTTCTTAACACAATTATTTTCATACGCAAGATTTGAACAAAAAAGATTAAAAATGAAGAGACCTCAAGCATCCTTTTTGGTAGGACTTAAACGAGGGGAGGCACAGAAATTAGTTTTGTGGTCTGCAGTGGTATTATAGTGGGTCAGATAAGAAGTCCTAGAACATGTATTGCTACATTGTGCACAACCTTTTCGTGTCACTTTCACATATCATATTCATAGGGGCATGAGACGGACCCCAACCATGTGACTTGCGCTTTGTTTGGCTATAGCCACGTTCCCGACTTCTCATTAATTTCACTATTCGACTTCTATTAGCTCATGCCTCGTGATATGACTCCATGTAGTAGATGTGACCTCAACCCCCTTTGTCCTCCCTACAATTTTGGTATGGATACAAACATCAAGTAGCCTTGGCTTAATCCTGATATAACATAAACACCAAAAAGAGAGGACTATTTTATACTTTGACAGACGAAGATGGAATAATAGTATCAAAATTAGTTATTTTTGGTTACTGTTGAGGTCCTTCAAATGTTTTTTCTACTATATAAGGTATGGAGTGAATTTTGTAAGAAAACTTTATTTTTTTTAGAAATTATGTCATGCATAGTTTATTGTTAATACAACAAATCAAACAATCAATAAAAAATAATATCAGAATAACTAATGTCAGTATAGTTAATCTTAATATAACTTTTCTTCAAGGCAAATGATCCCTTTGGCGTTTTAGAACATCATTTAGTTGAGATTTGAAATTAAGCTAACAAAGTTTGTGAATGAATTCCCTAGTTTCCATATCTTAAAAATCCTCTTCTGCCACCAAAGGTTAGCTCTGACTTTGAAGTTGTTTTTGGAGGAGAGTGTTTTACCTCTCAAAGGGAGACTTTCAAACCAATTTGAATTTATTGGGCTCCAAAATATGTATAAACACCGGATAACAAATGAAACAAAATGAAGTAGAAAACCCTCTTCTAATTAAGATGCAGCCTATTTTCTCTGTGCGCAAACCCTAGTCACCATATCCAATTGGAAAACTAATTCCCCTATTTTTTAATACTCATAATGGTGTACTATTGCATGCTATAAATAAGGAATGTGATGAGGACAAACTATTACTAAGTTATAAATGGGACTTAATGTTAAGGCTCGAAATCATGATTTGAAGTTTGTAATTCCGAATTTTTGTTTTTCTAAGTTATTGTATTCAATAACAATAATTTGTAGGTCTAATAAATTTTTTAAGACAAATATAGTATTCAAAGTTACTAGTTTTGTTCAAATCTACATTTGATCTCTAACTTTACCGCTGGATTAATTAGAACCCTTATGGATGAACCCGACCTAATCAGGTCACGTAGAAAACTCATGCTCTAATTTAGATGTGAAATTCAAAATATTAAGATAATTTAAATGTATGTTTGACTCTTTTAACTCTTTAATCACTCACACGATCATAATCATCAAAGGGCTTTATCATGACAAAATGGAATATACATAACAGTTCTGCTGTAATTAATCTACTATTCGTAATTCATACGGATGATTTCTGTAGTATCTAATTGGATGAATATCTAGCTAGCTTTGACTTGATTGGAATGGTGAACCTGAAAATTGGGTAAATTTTCCACTGAAATTAAGGAAGTGTAGGCCATATCATACCTATTGTTATTTTCATTGTCGTATATAATATCTGATGATTATTATGCTAGGGTATATTATTAATTATGCAGTTTTGATATAGTATTATTTATTGAATGGTTATTTATTTATTTATTCGAATCAATAAAGTGTTATATTAAATAGATCATTTTATCATATATGTGTTCTCAACTTATATAGTAGATGATTTAATGTATAGAGTTTGAGCTTATACTCAAAAGATTAAATCGTCGGTTCTTATAAGTTAAAATTTTAGTTTACAATCGTAGATGGGAGTTTGGACAAACCATCAGATTGATTGTAGCACGAGATTAAATGTAATTTATCTTGATTACGAGAATGTTATAGTTCTAACTTCTCGTGCTAGTACATTTTGTATGTATTGAACTGGACTGAGAAGATATAGATGTTTTTGAACTGACCGATAAAACATATTCTCTAAACTATTAAATGTACTTAAAAATTTTTTATCTTGATATAACTATTATGAGTTGTATATATTCGTTACCGCTTGGATTTATTGAAAGGCGAGATTTTGAGATGGATCGATATGTCTGGTAAGTTGGATGATAATAAATATATATTGGTGAAATAATAAGTTAGTTGATGAAATCCAAGTCTCGGTATAGAGATTAAAATACACTATGAGAAGCTTATAAGTTTTATATATGCAAACCAAGCGATGGATTTATGAATCTGACGTGTGAAATAAGTTAAGTATGACTCTAAAAGGAATAAATTATTAAATTAAATTCGTTAGTAATTTAATTTATTAATTAGTATCTGTAATCTTAACATGAAATTACATAAGTGTTTAACAGGAAATTACGAAATAAAATGAAGGAGTGCAATTACGAATTTTTAGTGGAATAATTTGTAATTTATCATGGTAAGAATAATTCAAATTAATTTATTTTAGATTATTTATATAATTAGAAGTTTCTACAAATTAATTCTATGGTCTCTACAAATGCCTAAATTAACTAGAACTCAAATTCTAAATTCTATGGGAATAGGGAAAGGGGGGCTGATTTTTGTACCTATTTTTGGGGAAAAAATTATCTTCTTATTCTCTTATTTGGTTTTAGAGAGGCATCCCTAGAAATTTATAAATAGGGCCCTCCTAACATAGAATCAATACAAAATTTTCTACACAATACTTGTCCACCTAAGTATTGAGAGAGTTCAAGAGTGAATTTAGGATCATTGTAGAAGATCGTAGCTCTGAATCTGGCTTCGCTCCAAGACCTGTGTTCACACTTCGAGAGATAAGTCTCGATTTAGTTTTCGACACACTTTGTATGCAATACATGTTGGTTATGTTATTTGTTATTCATGTAAAATAAAGATCATGGAATGCTTCCGTTGCATAAATATATTCCAACAATTGGCATCTAGAGCCGCTTACATCTATAATAAATTACCTAGGTCATGTATGTAATTAAAAGTGTGAAAAATTATGCATATAAAAAATAGATAATTTTTGGCAAATTATGTTTTGAATAATTTTTCTTGATTAAATCCTAGTTTGGTGATGCACGATTAAAGAGCAAGTTTCGATTTCACATAAGAAAGATAATACCTTCTAGAATTGTGATTCAAACTTATTTAACAAAAAGTTATTTGATATAATGGAAAATAGGGGATTAAATCTACTTGTGATTATATGAATTAGATATTATAGTGTATATT
Source organism: Withania somnifera (assembly GCA_039654485.1). Taxonomy (NCBI): domain Eukaryota; kingdom Viridiplantae; phylum Streptophyta; class Magnoliopsida; order Solanales; family Solanaceae; genus Withania; species Withania somnifera. Next base: position 16,884,941 of record JBDJHY010000102.1, on the reverse strand, counting down.
ATTCTTTTCTAGAAAATTTTAATATAAAAAATTTAAAAAGAAAATATTTGATAATATAAGTTCATTCAAGAAATTTTCATAATTAAATAGTAATGAAGTATTAAGTTTATGTGTTGGCTTAGACTTTTCTCCATATCGGATAAACTTAATACAAGTCATGACGTATTTAATTGTTAATATTTACTTGTTATTGAATAAACTAGATATATTAATAATATTATTTTTCTAGATAACTTTATAAAAATTGAAAAGGAAATATTTGATAATAAATATTCATTCAAATAATTACCATAATTAAATAGTAATGAAGTATTAAGTCTATATGTTGGCTTGAACCTTCCTTCCTATCGAATAAATTTAATACAAGTTTTTATGTATGTAATTGCTAGTTTGATAATATGTATTAACTCTCCTAAACTAAGTAATATATGATTGGATCAATGTAACTAGGGTTTTTATGATTTTCTCTTGATTTAAATTGAAAGTATATTCTCTATCTGAGTTAGGTCTGGAAAGTCCAAAAAGTAAATAATTGATCATTATATATGTGTATTGCATGAGTAATCCTCCAATCCCAACGATTGGCTACTTAAGATGCATAAATATTTATGTATATGATGAGTTTGAATTCAATCATTCAATGTTTATATGACTTTTTGATGATCTATTGTAATATTTTTCAATCTCAGATTCAATATGTCTCCTTTTACCTCCCTTAGCAGTATCTTGAGATAAAAGATACTAGAGGGTCATAACTATGTTGACTGGAGAAGAAACCTAGATATTGTGTTAACTGCTGAGAAATATAAATTTGTTCTTCATGGAGAGTGTCCACCTGAACCCGATGTTAAAGCTAGTGATGAAGATAAAAAGGCTTATCAGAAATGGCAAAAGGCTGAAGAGATGGTGTGGTGTTACATTCTGGCTTCAATGTCAAATGTGCTGGAACATCAGCATCAAGCTATTTTATCTGCTTATAAGATCCTAGAGAGTCTCAAACAAATATTTGCTGACCAACGATGCTCGGCTAAGCAGAATGCCATGAGAGCTTTTGTGGACACCGAGATGGCTAATAACACTCTTGTTTGAGACTATGTTCTTAAGATGATGAGTTTTATAAATGAACTAGAGGTCTTGGGGTTGTGATCAGCAATGAGACTCAAGTAGAGATGATATTGCAATCCTTGCCAAATAGTTTTCAACAGTTTTGCCTGAACTATAATATGAACAAAATGAACATCTCTTTGGCACAACTGTTGAATAAGCTACATAAGGAAGAGACTATAATC
>JBDJHY010000102.1:16869488-16883552 GCA_039654485.1 Withania somnifera | reverse complement strand
TCTTTTATTTTTTGTCCAAATTCTAGATGAGGATCATATCATTAATTGTGACTTCATTTCCAGTACCAACACGGTAGTCTAAAACACAATTTGAGTATTAAGTTGGTGATTTTACCTATTAATCAACAAAACTGTAAGAAAGACTTTAACTAGTTACAATGAGCAAGAAGAGATCGTTAAGATCCAAATGCTACGATACAAGTTATGAGATAGTTTCTAAGCTGAAATAACAACAAATGACTATACCTTATTTTTTAACAAGTTGGGATCGACAATATGCATAAATCCCACTTCAACATTTAAGCTCATTTCTATTCTCATCATAGGAAAAACACAAATTTCTTTGTTGAAGTTATGTATGTGCTTAAATGTAGTTTCGTTTCTGCAAAGTCTTATAGGCTGGGGCAGGAGTGGACATATAACATGAACACTCGTTTAAATAGATATCATTATATAAAAATTAATATAAGAGTCAAAAAGCACATAGAAAATTAAGAAAATAGTTGGGTTTTATGATTTTCGAACAAAATCTTAAAATTTTAGACATTATCATGTGTTCTAACCTCCCAAAGACACCTACGATCTCTTAATTCTAGGTCCACCACTGGATTGGGCCTTGTGTTATTTTAATGCTAAAATGAGTACTAAACGTGACACCAAAAGAATGTATTGGCAGGACTAAATAAACATTTCTTAGGTTGAAAGGCAAATAGTACTACACAAGCTTAAAATATCTGTGGTCCAATCTAAAAATCAGATGAAAACAGCAGATGAGATGAAATTCTCAGATTTCGATTTATTATAGGAAATTGAGATTCCAGAGGGTTTTTTCACTTATTTTTATTTTTTTTAAAAAAATTTATTTGTTAATAATATTTTAATAACAACTTTTTACATCACATAATCAAGATCACAAAATAGATATATATACATTTAATATATTTGATATAACTTAATTTTAAATCACAAATTTAAAAATTATTTTTTATTTTATTAAACTCTATAAAAAATAAAAAAAATTATTTCTTTTCAAATGGAGGGAGTAATAAACATGCTCTTGTTTTCTTTAATCAGTTGAATTAACTAACTGTTACTACTTCATTCAATGAATCATCTGAACACGTAGCAAAAAATGATTTGTTCAGATACTATTGCTTAAAACCAGAGCTCGTATTGTCGGGTTATTCGGACAAATGGCGGACAAGGGAGTAAAATTACAAGCGTCGCCCATTTGTCGGTGATGTGAAGAGCAAAATCGTAAATATAAGAAACATCGGAAGGGCAAAATAGGAAATGAAGAAGAATTTATCCAGTGTACAACAGCAGCAGTAGAATTTCTGTAGCCTGTAGGTGGGTGTGTAGGAGTAGTCCATCTAATTTCCTCTCAGCATTTAACGCGGCTAATCAGTTTTGCCTTTTTGGTTTTGTCGTCCCCACAAGCCAAAAGAGTGATCTTCAGTTGAAACTAAATATAGAAACAGAACAATCTTCATTATTAAGGTGCTGAAGATATCAAAGAGTTATCGGATTCTATTTCAAGGTATCTGCTTCGATTCAATGCTATTTCGGTTATATAGTACACTGAAACAGAAACTGTTGAATTGCAGGCAGTTCAGTGTTCATGTTATATGTGGGGAAACTGTGATTTTTAGATTGAAACTGTAACTTATTAATTTATTTGGATCTATGTAACTGATTGTAACTTAGTTTTGAATTGATGCGAGTAGTTTTTGTGTCTGTTCAGTTATTTTCTTGTGTTCAAATTACAAGTGGTTACGGAAGATTGAAACTGTCACTTATTGATTTATTAGGATCTACGTAACTGATTCTAGCTTAGTTTGGAATTGACGCTTGTTGTTTTTGTGATTATTCAATCATTTTCTTCGGTTCAAATTGTAAGTGGTTATAGAAGATCATTTCTTCGGCTCAATAAAAATTTGAACAATTATTTGAATTTTTTTAAATATTGTGCTACGGTGTTGTTGATGATTGATTCATTGAGTTCCTTGAGTTAAATTTGAAATTTTCGCTATTTGGAATTGAGGCTCCTAGTTTGTGTAGCTTTTGTCTTCTTGTTCAAATTGTTAGTGGCCGCAGAAGATCATTTCTTTAAATCAACTGATTTGAACAATTATTTGAAAAAAATTTCAATATTGAATTGGCTACTGTGTTGTTGATGATGAAAAATTTACTGTGACTAATCGTTCTATGCGCTCACATGATGTGTATTTTGTGGAAACAGAGGATGAATGCATAATGAATGAGCGGATCTGAAGCTGGAAATAAGGAGAAATGAGATTTTTTGTTTGGAAGAAGAAGAGGAAACTGAAGTTCGATATTGATTAGATGATGAAGTTCTACATATCGGCTACGGGTATTAAGAAACTGACTATATCGAGTTCCTCCGCCGTCACGGGCGGCAGAGGTGGCGTAGGATTGCCGGTTGGTATGAAAGGGAAAGGATCAGCGCCGGTAAAACGCCGGATATCTCACCGGACGTTGTTGTTGCCAGCGGTTTTGGTTCTCGGTTTACTTTTATCGTTACTCTTTTTCAGAATTACCTTTATCATGCTCGAATCAGCCGCTTTTTGCTCTTCCCCTATTGGTAAGCTATTTTCCAATTTACTCACTACGTAATTTCTATCTCATTTATTCTTCGCTGGTGTATAGAATTAGTTGGTACATCAAATCTTAATTCACAATCCGGCAATAGTGATTTTCTAAGCTATAACACACACAATCCGAGTGACTTGATTGACACAAATAAATTAGAGGAAAGCATTAACTTAGAGTGACCATTTGAGAACTTTACTCCATCCTTCCGTCAGTGTTTGCACTTACCATTTGTACTAGTAAAAGGGTTTACATTTTTGGTACAGAGCCCTTTGGGTGAAAAACAAGCATGGAAGAAGAATTCAAAGATGACTCGTAAAACTTAGACATGAAAGAGTGAATCTCGACATAGTAACGGTGTGGTCACTCGACTGAACAAAAACCCTACTCTTTCCTGAATTCCGCACATATCTTAATATTGTTAGAGTCTTTAATTCTTTTTAAAATTTTTGTTGATTGGTGATGGATTCTTTTAATAAATGAAGAGATAAATCGAAAAAATATTAGAAAGATGTAATTATGCAGGAATTGAAAAAGTGACAGGTTGGGGTTAATTTTTGTAGTAGACAGGATGCTTTGTGAGTCATAGTGCCTTGTTAGTACCATTAGACTCTCAGAGTTTTGGTGAGGTTTGTTATTTCTTGTTGCTTGAGTGTATTATTATTTGATAATAGAATTGCATATGTGGTTATATGTTGTTTTTACCTCACATTATTTTTTTTCACTATATTATGTTATTTTTCAATTTTATTATCTCGAGTAGGTAGAGCATAACTCTTAGGTAATAGTATGGTCTGCGTACACTACTCTTCTCAGACTCATTTTATAAAATCAGACCCATTTTATGAAAATATATTATATATGTCGTTGTTTGCTTAATTTTATGTCAAAAGATTATTCAATATAGGTAATTTAATTTAACATTAAAAATTATTTAATGTGACAGCGATAAAATAAGACGTGACAAATAAATATGAACCACTGAATTAAATAGTTTTTTCTTCTTAGTGACGTGTTTTTTCGTTTTTGGTGAATAATTGTAATTTATTTAGCTATTGTTTTAAAATGACAGGTTGTTTGGGACGGAGGATTTTCGGCGGGAGTGACTCGACTCTGGTAAATCATCTTCATCTTTCTGATAAATTAACGCAAATTCTACTCATTGACATTATCCCTGTGATGATTATATATTCAAAAAATTAGGTTGTAGCAAGAAAAAAAATTATACTCCTCTTTTTGGGTGCCACGTGCTAGTTTTACCATTATGCAATCTATCCACGTGGCCAGTGGGAGCACCTTCAAAATGTTGGAAAAAATTTGGTCCCACCCCCCGCCCCGTCTGCAATTCGACTATTCGAGAGTTAAAATTGGTCTCCTGCTAGGAAGTAAGAATGGAACTTTATATCTGTCTTAACAATATACGGGGGAATTACGTAGCATAGCCAAAAAAGTGTACCTGCTCTTTGGAATTCAAGTTTTACAAAAAAAATTCAATCATCAAAAAGTAAATTTTTGCTATTTTTTTTTTCATCATAGTTACACGTTAAGAAGGTTTCAATAGAATTACCACATGAATAAGTCTTGCTATAACTGATAAAGTTATTATTATGTAACCAAAAAATCATAAATTAAGACTCCATGCAATAGAATTTTATGGTTTGAACTTTTCCAAACCCAGTTGCTCTTTTTACCACTCGAACAATGTCTCTCATAATGCATACGATAATATCAGTCTCTCTCTCTTTCATTTTTGTTTTTTCAGCACTGTTATGTGTCGTTCTGAGTGCCAGTTAATTTGGATCACACCGTGTAAAAGCTAACTAATCTGGATCATGCTTAAAGAGAAAAGTGCTCCCAATTAAATCTTTTTCTATGTTCAAAGCTTAACCTGAGACCTCTAATTATCTGTTCGTTCCACCGGCACCCTAACGTTTGGTGGCAATGCGGCTCACTACTAACTTGGCTTCACAACAATAGGAGAGTATGAGCATAAGTAGAACATATGCATATTTTGTTCCTATTTTTATAAAATAGAGATGATGCTTTCGAAATAACCTCTACTCAAAAGGGAAAAACCCATACATTTCTGGGAGTCGTAGTTGCCTCAGTTATTTCAAGCAAAAGGGTAAATACGAGACAAGGCTCTTTCCATACCTACTAAATGTATTATGTACAACTCAAGCATATTCTCTACTTGGTTCCATGGATAACCGCATTTAAAGGAATTGTCGGTAAATGACATCCACTTGTTGGTTCCTAACATGCTGTACACCTTGGCACAAGTAAAGCCACATCATCGTTCATGTGTAATACTACTATCATTCTGACTAGGACTAAGTAATGCTATTTCATTTCTATTCTAGACTTTATTGTCCCACTTGTTATCTTTAATGCTAGAGCATAATGTAGCAACAAAAAGTGGTGGACACTACTTCCGTATAAGTCAAAATTTTCTTGAAAAAAGGACTTTCACCAGGATGCCCACTTCACTTAATTATCTAAGACATTGGTTGGCCAGTCTTATCGTTGCATATCCACATTGTTATTGATAGACTTAGACGAAAAATAAGCATACATGATATTATCTTATTATTATTATATTATTTACCATGATTAACTAATATATTTTTATATCAATTTTATCATTAAACTACAACGAATTAATGTGATTTGGTGTAAATATCGGACATTAGTTGAAGTTTTACAGACTCTGGGGTCTTGATTAACGCGATTTTCAGATTTGTCGTTACTATTTCTGATGCTTATTTTCCTCCTTTTTGACCATATGGTGAAAAAGCTCAGAGAAGAGTTGATGCGGGCATTGCTGGAGGCAACAAATGATGGTGACAATGGAATAGGAGTAGAGAGTTCAATTTCATTGCCATCCTCATTCAATGACCTTGTGAAAAACGTGACATCAAATGGACAAGACATTAAGGCTTTCGCTTTCAAAGCTAAAGCTATGGTAACAAGCAACCCCTTTACTTCACTATACTATGCTTCAATGTTGTTCAAATCTTTGAAAATATTGGTATGTCTGTATTGAATTTTTAAAAAATATATACGCTAGTTTTGAAGGATCCAACACGCACGTGTAGGCATTAGTCCAAACAACATATCTATCTGTTTGCATTTTATTATCGATTTTTTTTTTAATTTTTTAATATTTTTTTTTTTGCATGTAATTTCCACTTATTTTGTGAGCTAGCTGCAGTCACTATTCTCATTTACCTAACTCGTCTTTTAGTTTCTTCTGTTTAGCTGAGAATAATTTTTCAAATCTTATCTATTCCTCTTTGGTTTAAGAATCTTGAATAAAGAAAAGCACAAGTAGGCCACTTGGTGACATGAATAATCAGACAGCTTGCCTGTGATGCTCCATCACTCAAGCTTTGGTGGATGTTTCTGTTTTGGAATGCGTAATGGACCCACTTGTTGGAGCTCCGTGTAAAAGAAATTCCCGTTACCAACCAATAACATGTGGGAATGTCAATCCTATAATTGCAAATGATTAGTAGTTATAACTTTGAAGACAGCTACATTAAGCAATTAAATAATCAAATTAGTAGGCAAGGAAAGTGTTATTCAGATCTAGTTTCTAAGAGTAATGTAAATTTTCTGTTAACTAATTTCTACATTAAGCCACTTCTGAAAATTATGCAGGATATCTAAGGTTGAAAGAAGATTAACATATGGAATATTTAAGTTATGGCTAGGCAATACCTAAGGCGTGTCTTAGTGGTCACTGAAATGGGAGAAAAACCATGAGGTTTTAACTTCAAATCCTAGTAACGGCGAAAAATATTAGTAGGTCTCCTAATGGCCTAATTTTTAGTGGTAGAATCGCTCAATATATGTGGTGGTGGGAGATAGCAGAAGCTTGATGAAATAGTTGAGGTGTGTGCAAGCTGCCACAAACATTCATAAAATATTTTTTATGGTTAGGCGATGATGACTATGGTTATCTTCTTTTATGGATGATTTGTTTTTCTTTTTATTAAACTAGCTCTATTTGTTTAATGAATTTAAAAGGTTAATCTGATTCTGCAAAGAAAATCCTCCTCTTTAATTTTCAGACCTGTAAAAACTCAATTTGATGTCCGAATTTAGGAACTTCACATCGATACTGTTTCCACCTTCCTGGAAGGGGCATTTAACTTCACATAGATACTGTTCTCCACCTTCATGGGAGGGGCATTTGCATTTTTAGGGTTTCAAAATTTTGCCCTCATCCGGTCCACCTGCCAAAAGAAAGCCAAATTTTAAGAGTTCATTGTTTCCACAATTTAGCTAACCTAATAATCAAACTACTTGTATTTGAAGACTGACTAATCGTTCTAATAGCTTCTTTTGCATTGTTCTTCAAAGTAAAAGCATCGTATCAATGTACTATTGTTAGGGCATCCCTAGTCTATGTACTAAAACTTGTTTGAAATGACAAGTCCAAGGGTTTCTATACCTGTACAGGAATAGGTACCTATCCAATGAGATTGCTGGCTGTTCAGTCCCAAAGCTATATATCTGAGCCAGATTTTGGTAATGGCTAAAGTATATTGAACTAGGAATAGTGTCAATTCTGATGGACAGCAGGAGTCCTCACTCTGATTCCTTGGAAGCTATATTGACTGATCTATATTCTATAGGACTAATAGAGGAAATCAGTGAGAAGAAATTGTTATCAACCTGAAACCAGATTACGTTTAGGCTCTTCTCTAATACCATTTGAATAATTCTAAGATATTAGAAACTCTCTATTTTGATGTTGCAGTATCTAAATTCATTACTAGCGGCCTCATACCAAAGGTAAAGGCTACATGTCTACACCCATATGATCATCACCATAACAAACCAAATTGAGCGACGTCTCCAAAATTTCCTTCATGGCATAGCTTCATGAACCAACGAGGCATGTTTGTCAAGAGTTCGATTGCATATTTTTGGTTTTCAATAGCAGGTGTACATTTCAAGAATTACTCTATACTCAAAACTTCAAAGTGACATTTTGGAAATAACAAGTTTATTTGCTTCAAGTAACATGGCTTTTTTTTTTTTTTCCAACTCCTTTCAAATTTCTCGACTACAGAGTACGTCAATGCAAATTAAATGGACCACCATTTTATTGTTGTTAACTTTTGAATTGAATTAAGGATATACCTCTATTCCTTTGTTTAGATAATGAAGTTGGAGCAATTGGTAGAGTCAGCTAGACAACGTGAGTCTATTTTCTGGCATTTAGCTTCTCACGGTGTACCAAAGGGAATACATTGCCTATCCCTAAAGTTAGCTGAAGAATATGCTGAAAATGCTGCTGCACGTTCTCGCTTGCCTTCCCCCCAATATGTTTCCCGCCTCACAGACCCTTCCTTCCATCATGTAGTTCTTTTAACAGACAATGTACTTGCTGCGTCTGTCGTAGTTTCCTCAACCATCAAAAGCTCAAGTATCCCAGAAAGATTGGTGTTTCATATAGTTACTGATAAGAAGACATACGCTGCAATGCATGCATGGTTTGCTGTAAACTCCGTTAATTCAGCTGTACTGGAAGTAAGAGGATTGCATCAGTATGATTGGTCCCATGAGGTGAATCTCGGGATTAAGGAGATGATAGAGATTCATCGATTGATCTGTAGCCACAAGCTTGGCAGCATGAGGAGGGAAAGTATGACGATCGAGTATGCACATGTAAAAGATTTGCAGCATCTAAGGCCTAGCTGTACATCCCTCTTGAATCATCTGCGCATCTATATCCCCGAGGTAATGACATAATTTAACATTGTTTTTGCTGACAAAGGATGATCTTCAGCATAGACATTGAAGAATAATTGATTTTCTTATATAATTTCATGGGTTCACAGCTTTTTCCAGATCTGAACAAGATTGTATTTTTGGACGATGATACTGTAGTACAACATGATTTATCATCTCTGTGGGAACTGGATCTCAACAGGAAAGTTATTGGTGCAGCTTTTGACTCGAGCTGTGGAGATGATTGTTGTCCTGGAAGAAAGTACAAGGATTACTTTAATTTTACGAGTCCTATTATATCATCTAAGTTGGATTATGATCATTGCGGATGGCTTTATGGAATGAATGTTTTTGATCTTCAAGCATGGAGGAAGACTAGCATCACTGCAACTTACCATCACTGGCTTAAACTTGTAAGTATAGATCAACCAGAATTAGTTAAATCAAAACTATAAACTGCTTTGTTCGTTCTAAAGCCATCATGTGCAAGCCGGAATTGTTCGCCACCATGTTCTTTGGTTGGAATTCTTGCCTCTGGTGCTCCACCATTTCAGTAACTCACGAGTACACCATCCTCCATTTTAATCCCACCAAATTAAGAAAGAGTTGTTAGCTGGTCTGTAAGATGGCAGTGCAAATATAAATTACTGATACTCCAGGCTTGAGCATTTCGTGTTGATTATCATGTGAAATTACACGATTGCTAGCTTAAATCTTTTCTGACAGGTTTCATGCTCTTGGAAGCATTTGTCAATATGGTGTAAGCTTTTCTTCTCAAAGAAAAGAGGAACAATCAATCTAATGAAATCTAGGGGGGTTCTTTTGTTCTTATTTTGGTCAAGTAGCTATCTTAACAATGTGTTTTCAGGATGTCCTGACATTAACCTCTCTTTATTCTATCTTACAGAACCTGAACTCTGGTTTTGAATTGTGGAATCCTGGAGCACTTCCACCTTCTCTAATTGCTTTTGAGGGTCATGTGCACCGGATTGATCCTTCATGGCACATTGCTGGTTTAGGTTATCGATCCATGATGAATGTCACAGAATCGGTACTAGCTGATGCAGCTGTTGTACATTTCAGTGGGCCAGCCAAGCCATGGCTTGAGATTGGGATCCCTGGGATACGAAGCTTGTGGAGCCGCCATGTAAATTTCTCAAATGAATTCATTAGCAAATGTGGAATCGTGGGGTGAATGGTTGAAGGGACAAAGTTTCACTCTCAACGTGAATGTATCCGAATTTAGCCTTGATATATATATTCTGAGTTGGAGGGAAGAAGGTACAGCCTTCAGTCTCCGATCAAACCACACGGTAGTCTCCCTGTATAGACAAAGCTAGTGCGCCATATACTATTCAGACTAGATATTTGATAACCTTCATGATGCAATAGATCGATTTATAGGTATAGGTATTGTAAAGTCTTTTACCACGTTTCCTTAAATATAATAATATGTGAATTCTAGTATTTGAAAACTCTGCCTCCCTCTATATATATTGAAATCATATATAAGCTTAATTTCGTCTATAATAGGAATTTGTCTAAAAACATGACATCCTTGAAGTGGATAAATGAGTATTATTTCCTGGACTGATGATCGTCAACAACTCCAGCATTTCCATCCTGAGCAGATGATCGTCAACAACTCAAGACAGGAAATGCTTCTAGCTAACATAAAAGAGTGCGAAGGTCAAGGTTCAACCCTGGATGGAGATTATTGTTCAATTTCAATATGTTGTATCTTGCTGTTTTAGCAGGATAAACTAAATCATAGCTCTAAACAGTTATACATAATTCTATTTCTGTTTTGGGGGACGATACCTCCTGACTATGTGTCTGCCAAATGTATATAGCCTTTTAAGTGAAGTGAAACACTGAGTAAGGAGACTTAGAGCTGCAGCATAACCGAACAAAAGAATCATCTTGGCCAGGTTTTGCAGTACTCTTGTGAGAGTATGCTAATTGTTGCGGCTAGTAATTGATAACTTCGATAGCACGATCACACCACATCCATACAAAATCAGCCCTAGAGCATTCAATCTCTTATTTCACCCCCTCATCAGTACAGAAAGCACCAGGTGTATGAAATCCTACGCCTAGTAGAAGGAATTGAAGGCAAGGGGAAATAGAGTATATCCTGATCATTCATGAATAGCTAGGTTGTTGATCTCATTAGGAAAAGCATAGTACCAGAATATAAACTCTCCCGCGAAAAACTTTGTTATGAGGAGTAAAACTAAAAGACCAAAGCACAAGGGATAATGACCCTACTTTTTAGTTTTTGCCAACAGTATTCAAATTTGGGACATTTCAAACCGGTAAATATCAATAGTTTAATAGATATTTATCCAAGATATTTCATAAGTTCTTCAAGAATTTCTGAAGAATATTTCAAACATATGCAACTTTACTTATTCCTACTAGTTTTATAAAGTAGCAAACACATATTGTAAAGTTTTCAAAAGCTTTAATAAGTATGTCAAATGATTTTTAAAAATATTTGTCTCAACAACTATTTGTTATTGTTTCTGTTTCTTTCTCTTATTATTTTCTACATGGTTCTTCACTTCCTTTTCTTACACCTCTACCTTCACAATGTGGATTAAGGCTGAGTACACACTACACTCACTGATTATGTTGTTATTTGTTTCAACATCTAACTTTTGCCAAGTGCTGATGCCCAATTTGTGGCCGACTGTTATTTAGTTCACAAAGTTCTACAAGTAGCTAAGAAATTATACTTGAACATGAACTTCGATTAGTTCATAAACATGACAACCTTCTTAACAAAATATGAGAAGTTACATCATTGTAAAAGGTTATATAAAGAACTTTAACATCCTCCTTAATACTTTCCTTGTTTAAAATATTATAAACTTTCATGTATTGAGGGACCAGTTTAATTAATACATGAACCAAGAGCAGATACAACTCTTACAGAGATCAATAAAGTAGCTTGCTCTAAAGATTATCAAATAGTTCAACAGCATTTATATATAGAAGCCTGTAAAAGTACAGAAGGCAATACAATTATGTTACAAACAAGATTTCATTCCTCAACAGATGAATGAATAATATGCCTCAAATAGCAATAACTCCTGATTATGATTTACAACACTATAGGTAAAAATTGGAGTACACATTTCTGAAGATGAAGGAAGATCCTCACTCAAATTCAGAAAACCTCATAGTAGAGCCCCTCCAAGATTATCAGCTGCAGAGACAACACCAAGGGTAAATATATGGTGAAGATTATTGAAGTAAGCTAAGAGGGGTTGATTGATCATCATATGGTCACTTAACGAATAAATGTTATTGATTTAAATTTTCTTCTATTAAAAAGTGATTTTCTGAGATGATAATTATTAGTTGAATAACCATCTGAGAAATCAATTTACCTAATTAGAGGATGACATCTTTTGTCTAGCTATACATGAAAGATACAAGCCTCTCAAATTTTTGTTAACTTCATAAAACCTCCCACCATAGGCCTAGAGGAAGATCCAGAAATTTCAAGTTGATGGATTTTGAATCACAATACTTTTTAACTTATTGGGTTCTAGATTAGAATATTTATACGTATTTAAGTAAATTTTTAAACACAAGTATAAAGTTTGGGCTAATATTACTGGATTTTACCAAACCCCATACAGTAATCTGCCCGTGAACATAGTCTAAGTTCTTGGGTTGGACAAAGTATATATCTTGTCCTTCTTTAAGATGATGTACAACACATGTAGATGAAGAAGTAATGCACGAAATTTTGAGCATTAAACGCAACGCATTAAGACAATGGATGGAGTAACTGAAAATATTTACAAGTAATCTTTTGTTGTTGCACCTCACTAAATGCGAGACAATGCACATGTCTTTGTAAAAAGTGATACAGCCCAGAATCTCTGGACCTTTGGGAATAAGGCACCAGAATGGTTCCATCATATATTGCAGTCCTGGAACAATAGTAGGGAGTAAAAGCTAAGAATATTGTTGTCGGTATGAGATAAGATGATGCCTATCGTTGTATGTTAGATAAATAGGGAAGGATAAATGTGTTTATAGGCAGAGACGGAGATACGATTTTGAGTTTATGGATTTCTAAATGTTAGAAAATGTAGGTTACTGGGTTCTTGATAAATTATTTCGACATACTAGGTAATATTTAAACACAAATGCATTATCTGAGCCAAAACAACTGGATTCTACCGAATCTGTGGGCGAAGCTGTAGCACAGCCCACGGTTTTAGGTATGAATACAAAAGTATTTCTATATCCCTAACATGAAATTCCAGGTCCTTTGAACTATCAAAGCTATTAGGGGATTAGTTTATCTCAGCTGTGACATAAAAAAGCATCGGCCGTCCTAATCTTGAAGCAAGTTGTTTTGCAAAAAAACTCCTCAAAGAAGGTGCAAAGCTATTACTTATTTTAATGCTCAAAAACACACCAAAAACAATTAAACTATTACTTTTCGCAAGTTTCACATTCCAACTATCAGTTGCGCCTTTTTCCTATCCGAGCTATCATCATCTATGTATTAAAACACACCTTAAAAGTGATTAGGCCAACTATTAGTTATTTCCTTTTTCTATCTGAACTAGCACCATCTACTCAACTAGGTGTTTTTATTAGTACATAGATGGTGATAGTTTAGGTAGGAAGATGGAGCAATTGGTGATAGTTAAAGTAAGAAAAGGAATAATTGATAGTTGAGGTGTAAAACTCGCAAATATGTGATAGTTAAGATATGTTTTTGACAATCATCTCAAATTTTTATAAGGGAAAGTGCTATTGCTGGAACTGGTGGGATAAGGGTTAGTTAATTATATCTTTCTCAATACCTATCAGATGTGCCGTCGCCATCTAATAGAAACATTGGCTGCTGATTTTGGTGTTAATTGGTGTGTGTATAATGGAATCATAAACTTTGTCATGGAGGTAGACTTCCTCATTGTTACTACTATGCTCAAGGATCACTCTGATACTAATGTTAAGCTCCGACAAACACTACTAGCTGTTATGCAAAATCTAATCAAGCTAATGCAAAATATTAGAGTGGTTAGCATCTCATGTTGGTTGGTGAATGAATCGGTGATTTGCTTATATAGACTTAAGGCAATCACCTCCTCTTGAATTAGATTTTGCAGTTGAGTTAGGTCAAGTTCTATATCTTTTGATGGTATCAAAGTCTAGTTCATCCTTGTCCGGGTCTACACTCTAGTTGGGGTGGATTAATTAGAGTACTACATAGGTTGAGAAATGAACTGGTGGTCTATTTACACGTACTTACGCAATCTTTCCTTATGAGCTAACTTTGAAGTTCAATTAGGCCAAGGGGCGTTAGAGCGGGTTGGAGTCCTATCCTACATTGGTTGGAGAATGAACTAATGATCTACTTATACAGACTTAAGCAAATACTCCCTGCTTGAGCTAACTTATGAGGTTCAATAGGCCAGGTGCCATGTTTTTCAACAAATTAGCCATCACTTCAGGAAAGCTAACGGGTAGGTAGCTAATTTTCACTCATAACAGCAGCTACCCAGTCAAGTAAGAGGATAACCCAGCTTAACTGATCGCAACTTCCAAGTATTATAGTTAGATATTGCTGAATAAGCTTGAAATAGCTTGGGCATCAAGCTATAGATATCCTAATCTATTTTAGATAAGTTTGTTGTTAAGTTTAGGAGTTATCTAAATAAAGGATTATAA
>JBDJHY010000102.1:16827822-16842424 GCA_039654485.1 Withania somnifera | reverse complement strand
CTACGATCATATCACGAACACATTCTCTGATTTGTAGGAGTTCCATTAACATCGGATCTTCAACTTAAATGTTTTGGTCATCAATCAAAATATAAAGGGACAATTTTAGTGAACCAACCTTGGTCCAACAATTTACACCTTTGGAGGTACTTCAATTTGTTAGGTTTCAAAGTTGCAGAAGATAGTAGCTATCTCTAGCTATAAGGTCGAGTACGTAGCTATGAAAGAGTCTGCGAACGAGATAATGTGGCTATAATTCTTTCTGCAAAAACTGAAGTAGGAACACAAGGAGAACCTACTATATTGTGATAGTCAAAGTGCCATTCATTTGACAAAGAACCCAGTCTACCATGCTCAAACGAAACACATACAACTCCGGTATCACTTCATCAGGTCAGCTTTGGAAGATAGAGTACTAGTGCTTAAGAAGATCTAAGGGAGTCATAATTCAACAGACATGTTGACGAAGACTGTGCCGTATGATAAACTGAAGTTATACGCAACTTCAGTTGGACTCCTTGGATAAGAATTGGAGTTACCGCTGCAGATAGAGACAGATGATGAGATTAGTCTCCAAGTGGGAGATTGTCATGTTGTGGAGCTTAATTCTACTCTCTTTGGGTTTTCAATTTTTTTAATTCCTATTTGGAGTTGGTTTTGGCTTTTAATAAAGAACCACTCATTATCTATAAATAGGAATGTTTGAGAGAATTATTCAAGACTCAATTGGTAATTGTCTTTGAAAGACAATACCACATAAGAGAGGTTTTTTGAGAAAGCTTTCACCAGGAGTGTAAGAGAGAATTGTAAAATACAACTCCCGATTTGGGATTATAGTAAAATCTGCAGCAACAAAATGGATCTAGTTCTCACTTTGAGCGTGAACCACTATAAATCTGTGTGTGTTATTTATTCTTTGTCGATTTAAATTATTTTCTGGTAAAATCGAATTTGGGGCGCAAATCCTAACACTACTTTCTGTCGCAGTGCAGATATTCACATGAATGACCCTTGGGTTTGATCATCCTTCTCATATACTAAACTAAACAGTGACGGAGCTGAAATTTTTTACTTTAAAAATTTAAAAGAATATATTTATAAATCTGTTATAAATTAATCGATTTTTTTTAACATCTATTCTATACATATACAAAATAATTTTAATTGTGTTTAAATATTATAATTTTTTACTAGAAGGAATTTATTTCTCTGATTGTAAGATAGCTTCGCCCTTTGAACATGTAGTAAAAATTCATGTATGTTACTCCTAATGTCTCAATTTATGTGATATTACTTAACTTGATATAAAATTTACGAAAGATAAAAAGATTTAATTTTAAAATTTGTGATGTAAAATAAAATTTGTGTGACTATAGGTTAGTTATATTAAAGATAAAGAAAAATATAAAAATTAAATTATTTTTAATATAAAAAAGTAACATTATTTTTTAAACATACTAAATAAAAATTAAATGTGCCATACACATAAATGACTGTTATATGCCGAGCTTTAAAAAAAGCAAATTATTAAGTTTTTAATAATTTATATGTTATGAAATAAAAGCCATAAAGTAAAAATATCAGGAAAAAATATATATTATTGAACTTTAAATTAATATATAAATAAATTGAAATAATTTTATATTTATCGAAAAACATAACAGCTTCGAAAGTTACTTGTAAGCTACTTACACAAAACTGCTTAAATTGCAAAGTTGCTTATAATAACCTGCTTATTAATTTTGTTCTTCTTCTGTCACTGTTTTATATCTCAAGGAGAACAATCACAGAAATCCAAGTAATTATCATATTTATTTTAATTAATTTATTTTAATTTTTTAATTTCATTTCATAAAGAATGACTTTTTATCACAATATTCAAAAGTTTGCTTCATTATTTTTTTAAATGACTATGTCAAGTTAAAATTAAATAAATATATTAAAATAAAAATAAAAAATTCCACTATTAATATCCTATATATTGTAGGTAGGGCTTAAGAATCCGGTTCTCCAACTACTTCTTTATCCTATTGTGTTTGGTCTAGAAAAGCTTTTCAAAACATACATAAAAGACAATGATGTTTGGATAGAAAAGATTTTAAAAGCTAACTCTTGAAAATGTCTTGTCGTAAGAATAAGAACCGAAAGTCTCCTCTAGTATTCTACAAACTTGAAAGAATCCAATGTCAGCTCTACTATATAGTGGCGAATTTACAATTAAAAAAACAAAATACAACACGTGAATTAGTATTTCTTTTATAATCTAAATATTTTATTTATGTTTTCTCTAAAATTAGTATGATATTACTTGTTGATATATTCATACTATAAGAAAATTAAATAGTCTATTTCGTTAAAGATTGAATTATATACCTTGATAACTAGAAATTAATTCCCACTAAATACGTTTCTCTTGTTTTTTTTAGTAATGTATTCATATTATAAAAATTCTAAAATCGTCTCTACTACCATATGTAAAAACAAATATTTCTGACATACTTTTTTTCTCAAAGAACTATTTCAAATACACGCCTTTTATTTTCTCCTGACTCTACTCTTGAAGTTCTTAATACACATATATACATATACATACATACTCTCATTAAAGGATCTCACAATTTCTTATATACTACATAGTGCTGAATGAATATTACCTAGCTAGAATTGCACCATATATACCACTCATTTATTTATATTTTCTATACTATCTCATTTTTTATCGCCTAAAAATATTGAGTTGACAATACTACTACCTATTATCTTTACGAAAGATGACTCTGTAAGTTTTGTAAGTTTTAGTATATTTAATAATATTGTATGCAGATTTTTTTTTTTTTGTATTTGAATGCATTTTCAAGAATCTTTCAACAAAAAGTGGGGTTGATTTTTCCAACTAATAATTATTATTTATGAAAGTTATATTTTTCTTAATTTTAATTTTCTTTAATAAAGAAAGATCACTTTCTCATATAATAATTAATTGAGTGATCATCTTAAAAATTTTGCTGTTAGTTTATGGTAGTACTTCTCCCTATGTCCATTTTTACTTGCTAGCTTATTTTTGTTTTCTAACTTTAATTATTTAATTTGAACAACCAAGAACTAGTTTATTATTTCGTATCTATGTTACCTATGTTATTAAGTATTCTATTTATTTTTCAATATTAGATGATTTATAATTAATAAAATTTATTTATGATTTTTTAAGAATATACTAAGTCAAACATGAAAAGTAAAAAAATTGTAATTTTTTGGTGTGAGAGAGTCAAAGATTGAGCTTTCTCGGAATAATTAAGGTTTGGATATTCAGCAAGAAAGAGATAAAACAATTTGCTCCGTTTGTCTCCAATAGCTGCATAAACATTGTCTTCTTACTATTGGCATATGTTGGATATTTTGGGTGACAATATGAATCCAACATGTTTTGTGTTCCTAATCCTTTAGCATTATTTTCTGTTTCCTAATGATAATGTTTGTATTCTTTTCTCCCTTTTCAAAGTGGAAGAGGCTTTAGGGTCACAAACGATTTATCCAAATCCCCTTTTCTTAATATATATATATATATATATATATATATATATTCTTGACTTATTCGCGTATTTATTTCTTTTCACTCGTTTTTACCACCTTGAGCTCTTAGGTCCTTGGGAGGTGCCGAGGTGGTACACATCTATTAGTACCTCCGGCTCAAGTCATCAAAGATGAAAAAAGGGGGGAAAAAGAGTTAAAAAACTAAAAAAAAGTACAATATATTTATTTTTGGGTAAATTAATTACATAATTAATGAAATATTCTAATCATATTTATATTTTATTTTATTATTTTTAAAAAATTATAAAATATATATTTTTTTAGGTGCATACCTATGGGGGTTGTGAGACATAACTTGAAAACGATACATAATTCATAATACATCGCATGTATCGTGTATTTAACTATACATCACATTTTCATAAGTTTTTCCAGTTTTGTCAAAATATTCTTCTTATACTATATATTATGGAAGTGAAGTCGACTTGGATGAAGATTTTGGGAGACGGTAAAAGACCCTTGGTCTACGATTGAGTTCCCAGATTTTGTTATACAAACGTTACGTTACTTTATATATCTTAGTGTATTTGCAACACTAGCTTTGTGTGAATAGAAATCCAAATGTAGAGACATCTATATTTGTATGTATTTATATTAAGACATCAATGATCAATATATGCACATTCAAAAACTTGAGTACAAGCTCTTTATATAAAATTCTTTAGAAACTATTTAGGTGAAGCTAATTCCCAAGTATGGAAGACCTTGGGGGCAGTTAGGTTTTAGGAAGACAAAAACACTTTCACATTTTTTTATGAAGATCGTTTGGCAAACCCAAACTTCATATATATGGTTTAAACTTTAAAGTTTGGAATTGTTAGATCAAACTTCAGACAAAAAGGTCAGAAGTTTTGAAAGGAAAATTTCATACTAAAATGTCTTTGTTCACGTATACCTACTTGTTTTTATTCATTCACTAATACCCATGGTTGAAATAGAAACGGACTTCTAAAGTTATTCTCTGCCATAATGTTCTTTCATCTTTCAAATGGTAAATCACCGAAGTTAAATCCATATTGTGCAGACGAGAGATAATGATCGGAGTCAAACTTGAGAATGGATTGAGAACTCGCTCATTTCGATTCCCTTGTTGACCAAACAAGGTCTCGCTGAGGCTAAAAACACCAACAAAACACTCTTTTACCCCCACTAACCAGCTAATGTGCAATAACGACCAGCCCGTAAATTATTCTATTTTTTATTTCTTAGCTGCTTTGGATTGTACTGTTATGCTACTTAAAGATATTTTATTTCATAAGGTAGCCCATCTATATACCATAGCTGAAAGTGAAAAAAAGGATTGTTCCCATAGCGTTATGTAAGTTTGGGACCATCAAGTCAAACTTTGTCTAAAGTTTGCTTGCTGCCAAATTGTCATCAGCTTGACTTTGATAAGCCTAACTCCAAACCCGTATATTCGAAATTTGTAGTTTCAAACCTGATTGTTTTCAATTTCAGTTTCTTAGGATTGAAAGTGATTTTAAAGTGGTTAAATTTACAAAAATTATAAACGTAGGTGTTATTTTACAACTGGTTAGAGTTATGCATGCAGAAATTAGTTATGATAAAATTTATATATTATTTTATTAGGCCAACGACCGCTAAGACTATGCTTTAATGAAACTCATAAAATTGGCTATCACTAGATCGCATAGGACTAAGCTCGCGCAGTTTTACATAAAATGTCTCGCACGATTAATTAGAAGCACATACATCTTATGGATAAATTCACATTCTTTTCAAATATTAGTGTAGTATTTTATTCACAAACCCAATAACATCCCGCCCAAACTAAGTGACAACCGAAGTCTAGGGAATAGATTCTTTTTTGCATTTCCAATGTAATGGTAAAGGTAGTAAATCGCAGTCACTTTGTCATCATGATACAGTTGTTGGACTAATTCAACTCAAAAATACTCTAGTACAATCTTTTACACAAGTCTTGCACCATTAATAGTATCCTACACTTGCCAATGTGAGACTTGTGTTTGCACATTCAATCCTCTAATTCAATTCATGACCCTATTTATCTTGTTGGAAGATCCTCCAATGGTAAATATTAGATGTCCGAAACTCATTCATCTTACACTAGTAATTCTCATTCATATGTTTCCATTTTGGCCATAATTCAAGCTTGTATTTTGCGCGTGGTCGGTACTTACCCATTTCCAATGGGGCAGCTTATACACGTTCTAATCTTGTATGAAAAGCAAGTTAAGATAGTAGTCGTGTAAGCTCAAGCTATTCTGAGAACCAAAGGCACTACATACGATGAGTCTTGATGCATGGAAAGTAGGTAAGGGCCTTTCTCACCTCCTATGAGTCGTCCAGTTGACAAGACTTTCTAAATGGGTAAAACAACTTGGAATCGTCCAGAGAAAAAAGAAAGCAAGGAGAATTCTTCTCTTCTCCTTATGGGGGAGATTTGCTAGGGTGGTCAGAGTGGTTCGACCACATCTTTTAGGAAAAATTTAACAATAACTGTATTCGTGTTGGTGCCAAGTCATGGTTTCAATGAACGTATTCTGATTTTTTACTTGTGTGTAGGCTGAGAGAAATAAGGAAACAGATAAGACTATCCATTTCTGTCTGACTGACTGTTTACCTTTGAATATTTCCGTCTGGCAGTACCACAGGAGAAAACCTTTTATTTCTATATTCTACCATTACAGCAATAACTGTTACTAGATAGACTGGCGATTCTCCTTAAGTGTAGTACAAATTTCTTGAGTTACTACCCCTTCATTGAGTTTCGAAACATCTGATACTTGCTCCGTATTGATGTTTTATTTGATTTTATCTAAAGCTCCAAATACGATACCACATTCAGATATTCCGGCCTCTTTCTTTCCTTCTTCCATGTGTCTTGGGGCAGCGTGTTGGGTTAACAACAACCTGCATTTACAAACAATCATATCTGGACCTCTGCATGTATGGAAGGCCAATTCCATTCGACGCAAACCAAAACAAAATACAATCCAATAAACAGGAAAGATGTGAACATTCTTGCATATGGCATCAGGTGGGATGAGTAGCGGCTTACCAGATCCAATAGGGTACCTCATTAGTTCAAAGCTATAACTAAACATAATACTGAAGACTTACACAAATGATGAATGTCAAAAGTTAGGCATCCACTTCAAAATGTCATATCAAATCCACAGATAGTTACCTGAAAATTAGAGTATAACTAATAGTAAAGCTTACAAGTCAACTGCATGGTTTAAATAATTCATATCTGATTCAAAGTCCATCGGAGCAGAGAATGTATCTCCTGCCAGTAGCAAAAGGAGATGTTTCTGTGATTCATAGAGTTGAAGATCGATAGTTTATCCCAGAAAACTATTGGATGATCAAACTTACCACTAGAACTTGTATATCTTGGTTGATTTCTCAGTTTCCTGAGTTTTGTTACCAGCAGTAGATGCATGGAGTTGGATGGTTGAATGGGTTGGCCTGAAGTTCTTAGGATCATTATAATGGCAGGGCTTAAGCACATGCTTTGCTCCAGCTGTTAATTTAATGGGACCAGATCCTAGAGCGCATTCAAATTTGGGAGTATCTTCATCATTAAAAGATCCAAGTTGTGCCAGTGATGTTCCCGTTTGGCCACTCTCAATACTTTTTGCCATGCCTTTAACTAAACCTGATTCAAATGCTTTTTTGCAGCCGTATGGACCTTCAAAATTAGAATGGCTTTTTAATGGTGCTAAGACAACACAAGAATCTTCTGGATGCCCTAAGTTAGGGATCTTCACCACATTTGTCCAATTCACAGATGTAGATAATGGCCTCTTTTTGCCCCTTCTGCTGTCACCAAGGTCTCCAAAACAAGGAGAAGATGTGATTTTGGTCAAATCACCATGTCTTTTAGTTGTGCCAGCATTTGCTCTGGAACCTATTTGGAGTGGCAAATGAGAATAGTTAGCTAAATATGGTGTAGAAACTGGATTCTCCAATGCAGGTTGAGGATGCTGAGTGAAAGAACAGAAGCGCTCTGATGCAAGATATACCGAAGGGTCAATTTGTCGGTTATCGGCAGCAATGCTGCAGTAATGATGTTTCCTATCAGATGTAGAATGCAATCCATGAAAATCCACTAGTAGTTTCTTTTCTTTTGCATCTGAAAACCTCGGGGTTCTTTCTGAAGAGAACTGAGACCAGGATGGGCGGAAGTTCCTTCCAGATTCTGGATGCAAGAAAGGAAAATTGATGGTGCAGCCTGAACTGTTCAGGTCTACAGAGCTTGAGCCCCCATTCTGACTGGAGTAATGATGCACTAATACTGGTACAGGTGCAAAAGGGCTGATTGTGAAAGATTTGTATCCACCTGTAATAGGCTCCTCAACTTTTGGTTTTTGATTATAAAGAGAGAAAGGGCTTTGTTTGATTGCACCTAAACAATTTTGCTGCACAGAATCAATTTGACTGCTGAAGTGAGGGGAGCAAACCCAAGGCCTTGGAATGACCTGATTGATTTGGACACCAGGAGAACAAGAAACCATGCCTTTCAGTGTCCCCAGCACAGGATGCACGGTGAGATTTTGTTGATCATGATCTGTAACGACTGAACTGTAGTTGTATGTCTCTGCAGAAAATTTCTCGGCAATGATCTGCTTATCAGTCCAAATCCTTTTAACCTGTGGTACATGAAAATCTCTTCTACCAACTGTAAACTCTTTTCCCATCAAACGCATTTTCGATGGAGTAACAGGCAGTGAGACATGGTCAGAATTCACACATTGCTTACTCCTGCTGGTATCAAGTTGCTTGGCCTGATCATTTTGCTTGCTTCTATGATTGGGCAAATTACTGACACTGGAATCTAACACAAAAGGATTACTATATTCCTCATTTTCCTTTAGCGGATCCAACTCAACATTTGTTCTTCCCGCATCATACTCATAGATACCTAACCTTGAGGGTACAGGAAAAGTAGGGCTCCATTCCATTGAATCATCTGCAGAGGACCTTTTTAGCTGGTCTGTGGATGGTGCTCGTTTATCCCCACCTCTAGCATCAGAGAGATTGTCCATGTTTGATTGTGAAACGTTGTTTACAGCTAAGCCTATGGAAGAGCCCGCAATTCCCCTTGATCTTGGCAGCTGGGTCAACTTTCCTTTACTGTTTGAGTTCAGATCGACTAATTCCCCTTGAGAGTTGAGGGGCAATCTGATATAGTCTTTTTCAATCTCCTTCTCTCCATGCATGGATTCTCTTTGCTTCCAGTCAGAAAAAGAACATATTTTGCACATTGATTCCTGACGGTGGATTTGAGGGATTGGCTGATATTGCATGAAATGACCACTGCAATTTCCCATGATGGTTTCTGGCAGCAAAATAGGCTTCCTGTTCACATTTTCGAAAGCTGATGAATGTTGAGGATATGCCTTCGCAGAATGCATTGAGCAAACTCCAGCAACTTCAGGGAGAGAACCTCTTAACTGGTCATGTGATCTCTCATTAGCACCACAAGCATTAACTGGACTTCCAGCTATTTGGTTGTTCTTTTGGTGGTTATACATCTGTTGAGGCACATTAAGAGATCCAGGATTGCAGACATACTGTGAACCTTGTGATGCCACCCCATAGCCTCTTCTGAATAATTTTAAATTGTCATTTCCTTCAGAAACTTGATTTAAATCTTCACTTCTTTCAGATGAATTATCTTTAGTACCGCTGTTATTCCTAAGTAAACCAGGTGCATCGACTGAACCATGCACGACAGACAACCTCTTTGGAGATCCTGGTTGAACAGTTACCTCGCTATCTGAAGTTCTCAAAATGTATTTATTTATTCCTTTCTCCTCCACAAGGGATGGAACGTCTGTGCTCTCAACCGCAATGTCTTATACAATGAAAGAAGCAATCATGTCAGAATATAGACTGGGAAAATAGCTGAAAAATCTGAAAACATATAGCAGAAGATGCTTTACAGTTTCGCCAAAGAATCTTTTCCTTACCTGAGGTGACATGTTTGTCGCCTTGTTGATTGCTGCCAAAATTTGCATCATTAGGACCACATAAAATGTCATCTGTCGTGTTCTCCACTGGAAATTGTTTAGCCCGTTTCTTGAGGTTGCTACAAGCTGGTTTCACCATCTTTTGGTGATTTGGAGAGAGCTTGGAAGCAGTTAGGACTTTGGTCTTCTTTTCTGAAACCTGATGTTTCCTCCCGTAGGTAGGACTATTATCTGCTATGTCCTTTTCAAGTTTCTTTTTATGCTGTGAACAACTTGGTTTTGAAGACGAAGTGGGCACTTTGAGCTTGTCAAATTTCTCCTGCAAGCAAATCGAGTCAACCATATATATATAGTAGTAAAAGAAAGCTAACACTGTTGAGTTTATTGCACTTTCATTTAGACAGTGATCGGCCTCAAGTTTCAAATTAGAAAACCTTCGTATTGAGTGAAATAGCTGTTTACCTACCAAACAATAAAGCAATTCAATAATCAAGTGACATTAAGCAGAATGTCTTGGACAAGGATTAGCTGCAACCAGCACAGTTGCATTCAATCGATATAATTTTACTGATTTACCACACAGTCGAAATTCCAAGAAAGAGAAAAGGACCTAAAATTAAAAAAATTGAAAGCTGCATAATTAAACACATAAGATGACAATAGGAAAAAAGGAGAGAAAGAAAGTGAAAAACAAAGGTATATTCTCATAGATGCACAGTGATTCGTCCATCATGAATGCAATTCTTGCTCCTTCTAGAAAGGAAAAAGGCATCTGAATTCAACAATCTTCGCTATGAATACTGAATCATTATCACTGACAAACTCCAGGAAAGTCGTAAAGATGTGATGCATTTTAATTAACTTATAGAAAGAGTAAGAGAAGTACCACAAAATAAACTTTTAAAATTTAATTTACAATAGGGGTTAAACATCAAAATTTTTTAACCAAGGGCAGAAAAATAGAGGTATATGTGTCTGGTGTACAAATCCAATGACGATGCACATTTCCTCAAGAAAATTTTAAGAAGCGATATTGCAAAATTTATACTTCAAAGGAAAAGATAAACATCGGTTAGATTGTTAGAAGAACAAGAAGAATTTTGGAATTCCTAGTTCTTAAATTATATTTTATCTAAGGGACATTAAGAATTGAAAGGCTGATATTTTTGCTCAGTATATAGCAGTAATCACTGAGGAAAACCAATCAATTTTATATATTGATGAATTTTTATGCAACAAATTACAAATAGTTCTTCAATTTGTGGAGATTAAATTATACAAGGCTGTTACTTCTCTTGGACCCAAAAAAGTAAACCCCTCAATACCCGTGCTAGAATTATGCTGGGACATGATTCACCTAGTATGTCAACCAACCACGTTGCTAATTATTGAAAAGGGTGTAAAAATTGTCCCTTCCTCTCTTATATCAAATGCACAAAATAAATATTGATTAAACAACATTCATATGGAAAAATCCCTTTTCCGTGCATAGTCCTTTATGTATCCGATCAGCACATACCAAATGTTGTTCCAAAATGTGGACTACCTATACCTTACCCTAGAAAGGATGTTTTCTGTAATTCTTCGGCTTAAGAAAACCTTTAAGTATCCAATTATGTGGCTTAATTCAGGCTTCCTCTAGTAATTAACCCAACAATTTAGACGAAAACGTTTAACTTCTATCATAAAACATATGATTCTAATCAACATTAAACACTGATTGTGATGACAAGCACCTTTAATGTAGCATATAATACTTATGAAGAAACAGCGTAAAACCCGTTGGTGATCCAAAATAAGCTAGGAAATTCATAAAATACCGTTGCTTTCTACCAGATTTCGCACAAATACAAACAAATAACAAGCCTCGGATCCACTTCGAAAGTATGCAAACTTAATTTACCCAGCTGCTAGCTTTTCAACAGTAATTCCAAGCAACGAGAGGAGGAAATGGACGAGTTTCTGAACTACAGAATAAGATTTTCACCAACTCAAAATCTAAGTAACTGTACTAAAACGCCGTTATTTTATGCACAAAATTGACATCGAAATCTCAGTTCATCAAGCTACAGTTACATTTCAAGGCACCATTCACAAAATTAGCATAAACAATAACAACGAAGTAAGCATTCAGCTGATAAGAAGCTTCATAAAATCGTACCTTCTTCTTCTTCTGCTTAAACTTCTCATCCTTCTCTATCGTCTTCTTCACCTCCTTCAACTTGCTCGCAATCGTTTCCTTCTTCTTCGTTGTCTTTGTGTTTCTGCTCTTGCTTTCATGATTTCCAATTGCATTAACATTCCGCTCAGGAAACTCATTTCTACCTTCAATCGCAATGGCATCATTATCATCTTCTTCTTCAGCCTCACCATCGTCACCATCCATTGTCTCCACTTGCGGCGCAACAGCAAAAATATCAACAATTGACCTCTTCTTCTGAGCCCTTGTTTTTCCCTTAACAGACTTATTAGTTTTTCTCCCCGTTGTTCCAATTCTCCTTACTGGAACAATAATATCATCATCAGTATCTTCAGAATCAAGTACATCACGCCACCAGCTGAATTTCTTCACTGCAATTGGAGGCAACTTAGCTTGAACATGCTGTACGTCCGTTGAATCATCCAACGGCCAGCATTTCACCACGTCCACACTCCTCATCTTCGCAGTATATTCCCTATTTTTATATACCACAATAAATACTACTTAAAGTTCTGTATATCACTATTTAAGCAAAAAATTCTTACTCACCTGATGGAGAAACCATCTATGGACACCGGCGGCATCTTTTACACTACCTGAAAACAACAAAAACCGTCACAATCATACAAAAATCAACAAGTTAAGATACAAGAACTTGAAGAGATAGAAAGCCAACAAAAGTAGTTACTGTAGTAGTTAGTAACTAGTAACAGTACCTTTAACTAGAGAGAGAAAGTAAAACACACACATAGTACTAACAGCAAGTACTAGCACTAGCTAGTAGAGTAAATGCTTGTAACAAAGAAATAGAACAAAGTTTCAGCTCCATGGAAATTGAAGAAGAACAAAGAAGTGGAACATGAAGACGATGAAGAGATTTGAGAGGGTTTTTTTTTTTTTGTAGAGAGAGAAAGTAGATGAAGAAAGCACTTTATGCGTGTATTCTATTATTTCCCGCTCCAAAAGTGTGAGGACGTAGGGGTTAGGGGAGCCGTAGGAGAGTGGGAGTGGGGTGGGAGTGGGGGTAAGGTGTCAATTTATACTATTTTCAGCTCTGCCTATTCTTTTAAGTGTGATAACGACAGATGAGTGCTCAGTCGAACGTATAAAAAGTGAGTTAAAGAGAGAATATAAATTAAATTATCTTATATTTACAATTTTTTAATTAACTTATCTTACATAGAAATAGGACAAAAATAATCTTAAGGCAGAATAGCATAGGATTTAATTTAAAATAAAAATTACCACGAATCAAATGAACTATAAATTTTGTTTCAGATTTAACGCAAACTATCCCGGATATCAAATAATTCTTCGTAAATAAATTTTATATTATTAATTAAATATAATATAAATTTTAATTTAATATAAAAATATTTTATCTTATTTCACGTATCAAACGATTTTACTGTAGCATATATACTCTCTCTTCTTTTTTCTTTTATTTGCTCATATTTGATTTAGCATATTGTTAAAAAATAATAAGTAGAATAATCATATTACTATTTCACATCTATTAATTATAACTCAAGTAAATATAGGAAAGTGATTAATACTTAATAAAAAGAATAAAATTAGACACAATATAAGATATAAACTAAAAAAATAAAATTGAATAATTACTTTTATTAAAATTAAATAAATAAAAATAAATGAAAAAAATATTATTTTTGTGATTTATTTTAATAAGTTTCTCTTTCTTCTTTTCTTTTTTGTTTTTTTATTTATTTGGTTAGCTCAAGTGTTATACAGTTGGAGTGTAGGACAACTCACTCGTGTACTCAAAATATGAGGGGAATACAGAAACAAAGATTCGATATGTGGGAAAGAAAAGGCCACGCGCGTATTACAATTTTTTGCTTCACGCATACCACTTCAAAATAATCTTACCACAAATACTTGAAGATAATTTCATTAAAAAATGTATGAGTAAAAAAAATAAAAATTCAAAACTGACAATATTCAAAGATAATTTTTTAAAATCTAATCAAATTTTACGGTTGAGTAAATATTTTAAATGAACTCCCAAAATCTTTTATCAAATGCTAGCCAGGTAAAATACCATATTATTTCTGGATGAACTCCTTTCATTTCTTATTCTCTTTCTTTCCTCGTTTTCCTATTTAGATTTGTGTCACTTGTTCTATTTACATCTTAATGGTTCAGATTTAAATTAATGAATCAATAATATGATAATATTAGAGGGGAATTTAAAATTTATAATTTATAATTTATGGGTCTCACTCTCTTCTTGAATAAAAGGACAATAAAGCTTTAAATGCTCTCCTTTTGTACCATTAAATCATCAAAAGACTTTGTTTACGGATTTCCAAACTGTTTTTCTTATATATTTACTGACTTTTTAAATACAAACATAGAATCCGCAGGAAAGTTATTGGGTTCCTGAGAACCTCCACAATATATGCTAAATACGCCCCTAAATATTCAATATAATTTCATAAATCGGATCTAGAAAGGATAATGTATATCAGACTTTACTCTTAGAAGGTAGAAAATTTATTTTCGATAGACTTTCGGTTCAACTAAAATCATTATAAAGTAGTTTGAAAGAAAAAACAATGCGAGTGGTTACAAAATCAAGACAAAAATACTAAAAAAAGTATGACAAAGCATATTAAAAATAGACCAATCACAACATAAAAAATTGTTGATATAAAATAAAAATTAAGAAACGATTGAACTTCTGTGTGCCTTTGCTAGATCTACTACTGTTTTTAGGAATCCTCCTGAACGATTATTAGATGCGATGGCGACTATTTTGATGTATATTGATGTCAGAAAGATCATTATAGGAACTACAAATAAAGTATTTTATCTCTCTCTCTCT
>JBDJHY010000102.1:16773000-16785278 GCA_039654485.1 Withania somnifera | reverse complement strand
GCTACGGTCACAGGAATTGATGCTGTAGACAAAAATATTAAGATTGCTCGCCTTCATGCGGTATGTTTTACTTAAATTTTTCCATGATGCCCATTATGCTGCTGATTTTAGTCTTCTCTGGTTAATACACGGTTTGTCCTATACCTGAGATATCAAGAGTATGACATTAAAGATTTACAAGTCTTATATTGATTTTGAGTTTATTGTTTCCTTACCTTGAGGGACAATTGCTATTTTGCTCTGTCAGATTGCAGTTCATTTGAAAGTCAAAGAGCTTGATGGAAGAAAAGTTTAAAATTAGAAAGGTTTTAAGCTGATCACTTGAATGTTCATTCCCGAATTAGAGTTACTTAATACTGACTACACGTGCAAGAAAAATTCCAATATAGAATATTATTTTCTAAAATCATAGGGTATGCCTGTCATACTATGTTTTATTCGTCTTGGTCTAAATCCTACTTAGAGGTCCACTAGAGATTAAAAACACTGTTGAAGAAATGCTTTAAAACTTAGGCATTATTGGGTGGAGAATGAATCTATAAATTGGGGCTCATTAGGACCAGTGCATTGTGCTTCCAGTATAGAAATCCTGTTGTAAGTTTGACCAGCAGATAAAATACATTACTTATTAACATTAGAAGGCCCATGGGTTGGCAACTTACCCATATAGTAAAGTTAGAACAAACATTCCGATCAAGATGTATAAGATCCTATCATGTTTTGAAATTTACAGAAAATGGCAGTACTCTCTGTCTCTTCCACTGTAGGGGTCTCTTCCTTTTTGCATAAAATGTGAACACGCCAGATAATTCCTTTTTATCTTTGTTTACCTGCGCTCATATATATTGAGACGTTTTGGAGCTTCGCCGACAAAGGCGTTCCAATGATGTTTATACCAAAAGGGTATAAAGTTAGATCGTGTTCAAAAGATTGCATTTATGATGCAGAAATACCAAATTGTAGTCTTGTGTCTGTATTGTTTTGGTATTCGATTTAATATATGCAGCATATCAACTCTTGGTATATATATATTATACCATATGATTTGAGTTTGTATATTTTTTCCACAAATATATTTTCATCATATCCCCATATATGCCCTTCCAACGACCAAAGCAAAATTCTTGAACCCGTGACAGAATTTTTCAAAGACTACTGCAGGACAAAAGTGTTAGAAATCTAAAAGCAGAGTATATTCTCTAAAATCATGTTGATGATGAAGTAATAGAAGCAATTTCATAGTACTAATGTACTTCCATTATATACCATGGTAAGATTAGTACATATTGACTCAGCAATATGTTTGTTAAGCTATAAATACTATCTTAAATTCTAAAGATTATAGTTTCATGGGTGTGAGAGTATTTATGGTTTCTGGTTTAAATTCTGATAAAATTGTTTTCAAAAAAGTTCTGATGAAATTGATGTTGTATTTTTCTAATAGACCCTTGTTGTCCGGCCCTTCCTTTGGTCAATTGGATGCGTAGAGAATGATGTAGATAAATTAAAAAATAGTTTTTGAATGGTGTTAGTGCTGCCTATGTTGTCTCTTCATGTCATACCTGTACAGATATGACGATCAAACCCGTAGTGCTATGTGGTGGATGCTTATGAATATTAATGTTTCTTTCAGGATTTGGATCCACAAACTTCTTCAATTGAATATCGGTGCACAACAGCTGGTACATGCCATACTTGTTTGCTGAGAATTAAGTCCAATAGTGACTTCTATGTACATGCTAATTTTTTTTCACGATATACAATGATATAACATTACCTAATTTTTTTTATCATGTTGGAGCCCTCTCCAAATAAGAATAGGAAAACGAGTCTGCACAATATTGGTTATCGTTATGAACCATGTTAATGTCAAAGCACTGCATTTATCATGGTCAACTTATCAATTGGAAATGAGCTTTGGGCATCTTAGCGAAGCCTCACTTTCTTTCCTAAATAGTTGAAGTGAAGGCTGACCAAATTGGTGTATATTATTGCCGTCACCATTTGCAAATTTGTGTTGTAGTTCCAATTTGAGCTGCAATAGTGTGAAATTATTTCAATTTAGCGACTTGAACCATAATAGAAACTCCTAAGGTAGTTCATGGTCAATAGTCATCAGTGATTAGCCTCCTTCTTCCTTGTGGAGATTATGGAAGGTGGGTAATTGGTCGAGTTGTGTACTAATTATTTGCAGCTCCATGATAATTCAGCATTGTAGTTGTTAAAATCCCTAATTTTTCCATTTTCACTCAACTGTTGGTGTTATTTCCTCTCCGTGAATTTCATCCACCTTTGGATGAATGAAGTGAAGAAATATTGATGCCATGTGCTTGTTTGCTGAACTTTTTTATGACCATAGTGTCCAGGTCAGCTTGCGCACACCTCAACTAATTTCATAGGGTGCCTCCCATCAGTACAAGTACTAGGTAACTCTCCAAGGCTTGGAAAAATGGAAAGTCACCTAGTATTTTTGATTCATTGACCTAAGACCTGATGATTCTTATCCCACTTCATTGGCTACTAGGTCACTCCCTTGGGTGTGTATACTTGTTTACTGTGTAATATATGTCTACCTTTATCGATTCTCTTCATGAATGCTTTCTTCAGTATAATGTAAAAAAAAAAGCAGTAGAACGATTTCGATTGAAAACTTATTGAGGTTCAATGATTCGCACTGTATTTGAACTTGCAAAAATATCAGTGTGTGAGAGTCCTGGTGAAAGAAAAAATGTGTGCTTTGATTTTTTTGTGATGAACTTAATTGCTTCTGTGTCTGTGCTTTAGTTTCTTAAAGACTTTTTTCTTTGTAGTCATAGTTGCTATCCTGAAAAATAATAACATACCCATCTCATTTTATATAAAAAAAGGATTGACTTTGCCAAGACGACTCTGCCGAATTAAGTTCCAGACCAGCTACTTGAAAGGTTCAAGGAAATGTAGTTATATGGTGATTAGTCTGTCATAGGGATCGGGAATTATTGATGATTTGATGCTTGTTTATGTTGCTAGATTTCAACCATGTTGTCTAACTATCTGTCGACATGTTTGTTGAAATTGAAGAAAAAAGATTTTGCTTATTTTGTTTAAATTTCCCATTTTTAGTTGAATCTCAAAGATTATTCTTCAAGAATGACCCTATTGAATGTTATGTTGACAGAAATTCTGGTTGAAGAACAGAGACAATTTGATGCTGTGCTTGCACTAGAGGTATGCCTTAATATGTAATTGACTGACTTTGTTCTAAGATTTATTAACATCTACAGTACAATCCAACTATTATAGTAAATTGTACTTCCATCATTTGTAGCTTCTGCTTTGAGAACTTTCATTATTTCCTTAGAGTTTACATAATACATCATTGTGTAAAAGGCTTGGTCTTTTAAGCAGTTTTACTCTTTTAGAGCTTTGTTGCACTTGTTCAAGTCCAATAATTGGCACCTAAAGCTGTGGTCTAGCAGTTAATGGAGTGGTGAAAACCTAGGAGTGCGCGGGTTAAAATTCCAATAAACACAATAATGTTAGGTGACTTCTTTTTATTTGTTGAAGCCTTGGTGGTGAGAGTTTTCTGGATTGAATGGCAGCAGGTACCCAGTGGAATAGTCGAGGTCTATACAAGCTGGCCCAAAGGCGACCCTTAAAAAAGTCTAATTATTGGAGGCTTTTAGAGCTCACATATGTCTCTCACGCAGGCATACTGACACAGATGGAAGCATGCTTGTGATTTGATGCTCGTGCTATATTGAAATATCAGTAGTTGAGATCAATATAACAGGTGTGATAAATAATTGTATTGACACTTCAAGTGAGTTATAGAAGCAACCATCGTAAGAAGGAAAAGTCCAGCCAAACAGGAAGCGACACAATCCAGATTTTTTTTAAAAAAGTATCCACATCTATATATCGAACTAAAAGGAAATCTAGTGTACATTTTTTAGGGGGCCGGAAGGTGGGGGTGTATATGGGCCTAGTTTAAAGGTGCTTGCAACTTCTTGTCTTTGCTCTTTCTTAAAATCGGTTTGCATGATCTTTGTTCTGCATTTTTATAGTTTGGTTGGTTCTATTGTTTTTTATTAAGCTGATGAACAAGCATATACTGGAGTAATATGAAAAACAACCTCTTAATGATTCAGCGCGAATAATATGCAACAAATCCATGGATGTAGGTATATGTGCGACAAATTCTGAATGCTGGTTCTTAGAAATCTGTCTGCATTATGTTCTTGTTCTGAGTTTTTACAGTTGAGTTGGTCATGTCTTATATAAACTTGAATAATTGAGTGTGAATAATATGTACAAACTAATGGATATAATGTACATGACCTAGGAATTCTGGCTGGTGAATTGAAAATGTAACATGTGGTGCAATATTGAAGGATTCTAACCTTCCCTCTTTCGAGGGCCCAACTTCCAATTTGATCTATTCTCGTATGTATATCTAATTCGGCCTATTTTTGTAGGTGATCGAGCATGTAGCAGATCCTGCTGGATTCTGCAAATCGCTATCAGCATTGACCATTCCTGGTGGTGCTACAGTGATATCAACAATTAATCGTTCTATGAGAGCATATGCGACAGCTATTGTTGCAGCAGAGTATCTCCTACATTGGGTATATCTATTTTTTTATCCTACTAATTTTATTGGTCATTTTTGGTTGATGTCTGCACTTATGCGGATTGATTTCCTTGCATAACTTAAATGGTCCCTATATGCCCCGTAGATGCGTATATATGATAATTTGTGCATGTGAGATTTGCTAGTGCGACTTTTAATATAGAGAGGCAGGTGTAGGAAAGGTGTTTCTGGATAGTTCTAGGTAGTTTCTTCTCATCTTAAAATAATGTTCTTGATTTATCATTAGTGTAAATGGCAACAATTCTGTTTAGCATGTTAGGTCCTGGATTTAAGATGATTCTGCTTCAAAGTATTCCAATTATGTCAGCGGACTAATTTTTCTCCATTTGTGAGGATTCATCTCACTGATATATATACTATCATTATCTGTGCATGACAGAAGCCATGTTTAACAACAATATTCTGCTGATTATATATAAGAAAAGGAATATGGTGTTCCTATTGACCCTGCTTCTTATGTCTCTGTGTTAGTCTGCTTCTTGCATTTGTTTTCGGAGAGTTGAGAAGAAGCTAATGGTTATACAATGTGCAAATTGCCGGGCTTATCTAAACATGGTCTAATGTTATAACTGGACTTTACAGCTTCCTAAAGGTACACATCAATGGTCGAGCTTTCTAACCCCAGAAGAACTAGTTCTCATTCTACAGCGCGCTTCTGTAACTGTAAGTCTGATTACATGCCTTTCTATCATTATCTAGCCCATATCTATCTGTTTACGCCATTTAAAATATTAATCTTTCTGCATTTCATAGGTGGAAGAAATGGCTGGATTTGTGTACAACCCTTTGACGGGTCGCTGGTCCTTGTCTGATGATATCAGTGTTAATTTCATTGCTTTCGGAACAAAACCAGCCAATAGGGATGAAACTCAAGATTAATTTGCAATAAAGCTGTCAATTTTGTTCTGCTGTTATATGTAAATCTCTTTTCCAATTTTTTTGGATGGTGCATGATGCCCATCTCTTCACATTTTCTTTTTTCTCCTCGATGGATTGAGCTGTCATTTTTCTTATTCGAATATTCTGAATTTACTGGCAAACATCACAGTACCGAATATAGTTAAACTTCAGATAGAATTGCTCCACTTCATCTTTCTTTTTCCTCCTCTTACTATTATACACAAGAGTAGTCACTAATTTCTCTTATGTTATCCATAAGCTATTGCAGCCAAATGAACTTATGTTTTTGCCACGCTGCTGGCATTCTTGTGATAAAATCATTGCTTCTTACAGTCTTTCTTCATCAATAATGGTTGATAATGATTTCTATATGAGATATCAGTGGTTTAAAGATTAATAATACAAAGTACACATGGTTTTTTTTTTTTTTTTTTGACAAAATATGAATTTGTGGGTGGGTTAATTTTATATTTAACATGTCTCAAATTACTTTTTTTTTTAAGAATTTGAGATTTCATAAATCCTAACACTAATTATATCTAGTGATTTTTAATTGCAAATTTTATATAATATGTTCAAACACATATTTAAGGTGGATACTTCCTCCTGGTCATGATAATTACGTTCATTTTTAAATACTTGTCACATTTTTTATTAATTAAATTGTGATATGAGTAATTTATTTTTATTTATTACTTATTTATAATTAATATTCCCTCCATTCCTACATAAATGCATGTTTTAACCTGGAAACACCCCTTGAGAAATTTTTCATTTCTCTAAAATAAATAGCAAATAAATACTTTGAAAAGAAAGAATGTAACTCTTAGTGATCTCTTATTTTCTAATATAAGAATAAAGTTGAAACAACATTATTAATGTCCTTGTTGTTATTCTAAATAAGCATATTTAGTAACAAAATAAAAATCTAATCATACACTTATTTAAGAATGAAAAAAATACTTTATTTTATTTTATATCATAATAATAATTTTTTATATTTATTATTAAAAATAAAATATAAATAAAAATAAATAATTATATTTTAATTTTTTAAAATAGAAAATATTATATTTTTTAAATTATTGGAAAAAACACAAATATTTAGAAAGGGAGGAGCAAGCACTTTTCTTTTTATAAATACCCATTTTAATTTAGTAAAATGTAGATAAATTAAGTAAAAATAGATGACGCCGTATCTTGGGAAACTAAATGAAGCACCCTACGTGGTCAGAATATGAAGGTCCACATCAAAAGATTTGCTTACTCGTATATCAATGTGCGTTTGCAGGATCAAACAATGTACAGGTAACCGGAATCAAGAGAAATATTATACTACTACTAATGGAGCAGCGCGGCAATTCTTCAGCTGTTGCTCGAGGTAGGTTATCGGTAATATCAGCTCATCTCGTCGCCGATTACGCCTCCTCCTCCTCTGTTCTGGAAAAGTCTACTATATCAGCACCGTACACCGCCGTGTCGCCGCCGCCTAATGTAAAAGGTGCCTTGACGATTATCGATGAGAGGACCGGTAAGAAGTACATGGTTCCGGTTACCGAAGAAGGAACTGTTAAAGCCACCGACTTTAAGAAAGTAAGCTTAAGCGTCTTTTTTTTTTTTTTTTTAAATTTTTTTTATAGCTTTTCGCTTATGATTACTTTGCTCTAAATCAGAGTTTCATTCTGGCAATTCAATGTTTAGAGGCTTCATCCCGTTACTTCTAATTTATTTTTTTCGTCCATACTGTCACTTTCATTTTGTTTTGAGTTAAAGGTTCAAAAAAACACACCTAAAAAGTATTTGGATTGTTGAGTTTCATACTAACTCTCAAGTATATGAGTTTTTTACGTAAACTATTACAAAATGTTTAGCAAAACACACTTGAACTATAAGTTGTTCACTTTATACGGCTCAAGTAGGAAAAGTGAACCATTGATAAGTGTGTTTCGCTAATATTTTTTTAATAGTTCAGCATGAAGTTCAAGAAAATAAAATTAAAAAAAAAAAAAAAGAGAGAACAGTTTAGGTGTATTTTTTACTTTCACTCTTTTCCTTTTTTTCTAAACTGAACTGGGGACTGGTTATGCCAAACTCACCCGTGATAGAGAATACTTCTATCATGTTTGTTTTAATTGTTATTTAAAATTTTATTGTACCATATTGTTAAATATCTGCTCCTATGTACAAATAAAAAGTGTCACTTTACGTAACAATTGATTTGTTATAATGGCTTTGTTACTTCCTTATTTTTTTATCCCATCTTCTAATCATATTTTGTCATTACTCTGCCTTTTCTTTATAATAGCTCTGCTCTGCTCGTATCATTCTTTTTTTGGTTGTAATATTATAAGCTTATTCTTCTAATGCGTGACATTTTGGAACAATGCAACAATATGATGTACTTGAGCGTTACATTCATCAAATATATAGTACAATATAATATCATATTAATATGATATATGATGAAACAACCAATAGCTATCCTAACAAGCAGTTGTTCGCTCTTGTCCTTGAAAAATTTGATGTTCCTTTAATGAGCTGTTATATACAGCTAGTCTATTTGGTTGTACAGGAATTATATGACACATATAGAGGTTGCAATTTAAGACATCGAGTTATCACTACGTTGCGTGGTGTTTTGTTATTTTGTGAAAATGTTTATTGTTATTCGAGGATCATATGCTTCTTTTATCATATATACTTATGTTTTACGAAAATCTTTTACATTTGATATGAGTGTTAACTTGTTAGATAACTACTGGACACAATGATAAGGGTCTCAAGCTTTATGATCCGGGTTATCTCAACACAGCACCCGTTCGTTCATCAATATGTTACATAGATGGTGATGCAGGGATTCTCAGGTATCGAGGTTACCCGATTGAAGAGTTGGCTGAGCGAAGTTCCTTCTTAGAAGTGGCTTATCTTTTGAGTAAGTATTACTGATGAAATTTACATGCATTTTGCATGTGTTTAAGCCTCACATCCTTGCAGAATCAGATTAGTTGAGCTGCTTTGTATAAATTTCAGTCACTGTCCTTGTTAGCTTTAAAAGATCTTGTTACTCCAAGGTTCTGCTTCATAATATGGTTTGTATTTTATCAATCTAGTTGCTTGAATTATGCAGTGTACGGTAATTTACCATCTGAGAACCAGTTAGCAGACTGGGAGTTTGCAGTTTCACATCATTCATCAGTTCCTCAAGGAGTTTTGGTACGCTCATATCTTGATCTTCCAAGAAATCTTTAATTTGTGTGCTTGGATATTGATTTTGTTTCTCTCAAACACTATCAATTATCGTAGGAGAAGAGGTGACAACCTCTTTGTTGTGCATTTCTCACTATTTATACTTGTTTTAAAACTGTCATCCCTTGATGCATGAAACTTATGAAAAATCAAGGGCATGTATCTATTAGACATCCACATCTGGTAGCTTGCTAATCTCTGGCACTGCTGTTCCAAACGAGTCAAGTGGCTAAAATAGATTTCATCAGCTTTTTGTCCCATCTGAACATAGCTCTAGAGAGCTTGCTTATGTTGCTATATATGAACCTGCAATGTTAGCATTCAGTGCCTTCCCTTGTATAAAATGAGAGCCGGAGTGTTATAGGGGAGGAAAACCTTAGTTTATCTATTACGCTTCTGAGATATATTTTTGCTAGATGTTCAGATCTGGTGATTTAAGACCACATTTCTAGTGATCGCATAATCATCTCAATGTGAATGGCTTTGAGTGTACAGTAGCTGAGATAATAGTGTGATCTTGTTTTGCAGGATATCATACAGTCAATGCCTCATGATGCTCATCCGATGGGTGTTCTAGTTAGTGCTATGAGTACTCTTTCTGTCTTCCATCCTGATGCGAATCCAGCTCTTAGGGTAAGCAAAATTTTGAAGTTCCCAACTTTTGTACGTTCCTTTCTCTCGCTGTTGTGATGTTGTATCACGCCGACACATTCTGCATATATACACTTGCGATATAGTTGCTTGAGCAATTTTTTTTTTTGCCTTCAGTTTTTGCAATTTGATATTCTCGTTAGTTCTATAAGTGCTCTTTATTTATTTTATCCTCTTCGGTAAGCAAATTTTAAAGTTCCGACCTTCTGTACCCTCTTTTTCCTCGTTATTTTGGTGTTGTATTTCACTGGCACACACTGTACATACGTGAATCTGGGGGCATTATTTTCTTGAGCAAACTCCGTTTTTGCTTTGCATACATTCACTTCATTGAATGTTCCTTTACCTCATTTAATTTGTTAGGATAACTTTTCTTGCCATTTTGTTGGATGTTTAGATAAAAGAAGATGAAACCATCTCATGTAAAAATCCTCATATTCAAATTCCATATCGAATCTCATCTGATAGTTTAAGTTGCTCTTTCTTGGCCTCCACTTGACTGTCCTTTCTAAATGACACAAGGGTAGCTGCTATTATTTCTCTCCATTCTGGTAGTTAAAGAGTGTTGAAACAGTTCGGTAAAGAGCGTAGAAGTTTCCTTTCGACACAGTTCAACTTTTAGTCATCTTTTTTGTCCATCCTCTTGTTTGGCTGACCACTTAGCTTCTTTATAAATAAATGACTGGACATGGTTTGCTTTTCCTGTCCAGCTCTTATCTATAGCTTAAATTGCTTCTGCCTGCCTTCTTAGAGGAGCGCAAGCTAGGGACATTACTATTCGAATGGGACTTTATCCTTGTTACGTTACAAGCAATACTTCAAATTCCTTCATGGAACAAAGAATGGAGGGATGAGGTGTTGAAATCTTTTTTTAAATTCTGAATTTGTTGTTAAGAAGCTAGGATTCTCAACTGTGGAGGAGGATGACAAATTGAATTAGTGCTACATAAACTGGTTCATCACTCAACTAAAGGTGATGGAGAACAAATTGACTCTGGTTCAGCAGTTGCTCTAATTTTGCTGCACAAGTTGGGAGTTATCCTGAAGCAGTGTCTACAAGTTGGGGTTTAGCACTTCTTCTTGCTTGACGACCATTGATAGCTATAGACATCAAGTATTGGAATTACAACCTTTTGTTTTGTTATTCTGAGCAATTGTGTTGATGCAGGGCCAGGATATATATGATTCTAAACAAGTGAGGGATAAACAAATAGTTCGCATCCTTGGAAAGGTTATTCTATTTGCTTTTTCCTTAACTTTGACCTGATTGCTTAAACTGCTGAATAGTTGAATCATGAACTCATGTTCCTTATAGTGTGTATTTTTTTGGCTCTTGTTTACATTATTGCACCAATCCATCCTATTAACTGAATTTTAGCAGGCACCTGTAATTGCTGCAGCTGCTTACTTGAGGATGGCTGGAAGGCCACCTGTGCTTCCATCCAACAACCTTTCTTATGCAGAGAACTTCTTGTACATGCTAGATTCGTTGTACGCCCGTTTACTTGTTTGCTTTCTTTGTATAAAAGCAATTATTTTTCTTTCTTTAACCAGTGAAACAGTACGACTCTAGTGGTCTGTGATGTTCTTGTTTATTGATATAAGATTTAGCTGGTAAATTAACATTTTATTCCACGAACATGCAGCGGTGAGAGGTCTTACAAACCTAACCCTCGACTTGCTCGTGTAGTGGACATTCTCTTCATTTTACATGCGGAGCATGAAATGAATTGCTCAACAGCAGCAGCTCGTCATCTTGCATCAAGGTAGGCATTTTCTTGCACTATAAAAAAGGGTAAAAGCTTTAGCCTAGTGATACCCCAATGTTTTTGCAGCGGTGTTGATGTGTACACTGCTATAGCTGGAGCGGTTGGCGCTTTGTATGGGCCCCTTCATGGGGGTGCAAATGAGGTACAGCTTTGATGTACTAAAATGATGAACTTTTTTACATGAGCTTTCAAATATAATGAGCACTCTCCCTGTTACCAATATAATGAGCTTTCAAATATATGTAGCACTATTGACTATACCATGCTGTTTTAAAATGGTTTATAGGCCGTGCTCAAGATGCTCAGCGAGATTGGAAGTATTGACAACATTCCAGAGTTCATTGAAGGTGTGAAAAACAGGTGCATCATTTTCTGCTAATCTTCTTTAACATAAAGAAGATTGACTATTCATATTTAGCCATTTCTACTTTCCTTTCCCAATTCCCCTCTAGGAAGCGTAAGATGTCTGGTTTTGGGCACCGTGTCTACAAAAACTATGATCCTAGAGCCAAAGTGATTAAGACGCTAACAGAAGAAGTATTTTCGATTGTTGGCCGGGATCCTTTAATTGAGGTGAGCGTTACTTTTCTTTTTGTAATATCATGCTTTCAAAAGTTTAATACACAGCTATTTCATATATCTTATTACTTTTAAGCAGCAGAATTTGTAGAATATATGCTTAAGCTTACCTGGATTCTATAATTTCTCGGATTTCGTCAGACGAGGCTAACACAGTAATATTGGTGCTAACTGATCACATGAACAGTCTGACATGATTAATGTATTTCATCTGTGGCTTGGAAAGAGAAAGAAATAGTTTGAGAAACTTCTTTAAGTGTGTTGCATGTCTTTTGTGTGTTTTAGATGTGATAAGAGATTATTATTTTTCGGACTTCACTAAAACTTTGTATCAGGATGGAGAGAATACTTCTAGATGTGATCAGGTTGACTGGTTTACATATTTAATGAGCTAGTGAGAAAAGATCCAATGATACAAGGGAATATGTCCTGTGTACTTGCTAGCAGAAGCCACTTGATGTAGTTCTCGAATTTTCTCGTTTTATCTTCAGGTTGCCATT
>JBDJHY010000102.1:16679758-16695483 GCA_039654485.1 Withania somnifera | reverse complement strand
CCTGTTCTTCCCAATACTTTCCCCAACAACATGTCTGCTTCATCTGGACCTCCTAAATGCCTTAGCCTTTTTACTGGTTTCTGTTCCCCTTTGCATTGCATTTTGTTGGTCTTCTTCCCCCATTGGGTGCTACTGTTAATGGAACATTTTCAAAACAGCACATTACCATATATTTCTTCTATAGCTTTTTTTCGTGATTATTTAAAAAAATAATAAATATCAAATATATTTTATTAATTAGGTTATTTTTATTTATTACATGATTTTTGAGAACTGATCATTATTGCAAAGAATTAGTAACTTTTCAATGTTAAGACAATACTTAGAGACAGCTGTTATCTTTAGTCTTGAATTCATAAAATAATAGTTATTTTGGAATAATTTTATTTGCGCTAAACCGACCGTCATCCATTAACAAAATTGCTTAATAGCATTAATTAAGAGAGCTCTTTGACAAAATTACTCACGGAAAAATATAAAAGAGTTTCGAAAGACTTATTAAAATATGCTAAGATTGTAGTATTTATTAGCTAAGGGTAAATCTAAAGAAAAATTAATATATTTCTTATTTTTTTTAAAAAAAAAAATATGAAAGACAAAGATTAATATTACCATATTGGAAATTGGGAGTTCACTGCACTAAGTTATCGCTATATACGAGATTTGAAAAATGACTGAACCATAAACATTCATTGTATGTACTACGCAACCTTATTCTGCATTTCTTAATTAATTATGTTATATAACACAAAAGGAAAAAAAAAATATCTTACTTGCTGTGATCAGGTGAGATGCCCTGGAAGAAGACCTTAGTTTTCTTGAAATTAATGTTGTTGGAAACCCATCTACCCCATGTTACCAAAGCTTTTTCATAAGCTTTTAAACGATCCATATCTTTATATAGAACTTTTCCATCTCGAATCGCATCCCATCTGCAAAATTAGTTTTAGCAGCAATAAATATGTATTTTATTAAAAAAATATTAAGTCCTTTATTAGCATTAGTTAATTGTTATTGGATCAATGTAATTGTAGTCTTTAGGGACATTTACAAAAAGTTTAAAATGTAATTGTCATTAATAACTGCCCTCTAATAAACATAATTTAGCGGCAATTAATTAAATTATTGTAATCAACTATTTGCTGCTAAATATCTTTTTTAGCATAATGACATTAGCTTACATCAAAGATGACTATCTATTACAACTAGGTGTGAGTAAAATTAATATTCTTAGGCAGTTGATACTTTGACTAATATAATTTTCGTTCTTCATTCTCTGAAAATAGTCTCGAATAAGGTCTGAATACATCCTAAGTATTTTAGACTCCACTGAATAGGTTGTTGTTATTAATTTGAACATCAATATAATGATAAAATTTAGATTTTAATAATGAGAAATGTATGTATATTAGTAACTCACGGTTGTTTTCTTCCAGTGTGAAGCCACCAATGCCAAGTATCAAATATCAAAATGTCATAACCAGTCCACAGCTTTGAAGACATTGCAACTGAGTCCAACTTTAGCACTCTTTTTGATTTCTCCCTCACTATGTCAACCAGCAGTGCATTTCTCACGTAACTCACTTTCACTTGCTTCGACTATATACATTCAACCATTATTTGACAATTAGAGCAAGCTAATAATTAGCAGGTTCAGTTGAACCCATTAATTATATCTTGAAATTTTGCAATATTAATCCCTAAAACATCACTAAATTTAAATAACGATCTTTGTGGTATCTGAATAAGCATATTTAATAGTTAATTAATTCAAATATTGATCCCTCAACATTTACAAATTTATTGTTATGTATAAACCATTTAATTATCTATTTTAGCTCCCTATTTTACACTAACGTAGATCTAAAAGTAACTAAATAACATATAGTTCCTATATAAAGGGGCAAAAAAAAAAAAATTTATTAAAGTTCAAATATACTTAGTTAAATATCACAAAAAATAAAATAACAATTTATCGATAACCGAAGAAACAAAAATATCACAAATACATATATATGTATGTGTGATTAAATTCTAAATATAAACATATACTACTCTTTCTGTCTCAATTCAAGTGTCTTATTTACCTTATTAGTTTGTTTTAAAATGTCTCTTTTTTATATTCAGCAAATTTCTAATTTCAATATTCTACATGATACATGATTTATTTAAGACTACAATAATTAAAAAAATGTTTTGATTAATTACTCAAATCTTTATTAACATTACAAGATTCAAAAATTTCGATTAATTTATAAGCTTCAAGTATAATCAAAGTACTACATAAGTTAAAACAATCCAACCTAATATAATAATTCAGAATCACTAATTTTAAATTCTGAATTCACCTTGATCGGGATTAATCACTTACAGGTATAGAAAAGGTTGACATGAGTGGTCCATTTCTGGTGATAGTGTAATTAAGAAGAGGGAAAGTAGAATGAAGCATGCAAGCCAGAGATTGCCATTGATTCAAGCTCAATGAATCTCCCACGAACAACACCTTCTTGTTTTTAATTCTTCTCACAAAGTCCTTTCCATCCCACCTATGTGTATATCCAAAAATTAAACACAAGACAGAAGAAAATTTCTTAAGTTTCACCAAAAATATTTATGAATCACTAGCCTATGTACATATATTCAAGGGGAGAGACACCTTTCGTGAACGGTAGTTAAATGGATATTCTTTGCTCGAAAACTATGTGGTGAGTTAAGGTAAAATGCAA
Source organism: Withania somnifera (assembly GCA_039654485.1). Classification (NCBI taxonomy): domain Eukaryota; kingdom Viridiplantae; phylum Streptophyta; class Magnoliopsida; order Solanales; family Solanaceae; genus Withania; species Withania somnifera. The sequence continues at coordinate 16,692,757 of JBDJHY010000102.1, read as the reverse complement.
ATTATTGTAAGTGTGTATTTAATATTGCACCCTTTTTGCATAATTAAAAATAAAATTTACACATACTTTATTAAATTTGCGACTCTGTCATGTCACTGCATATATTAGACATTAATCGTATATAGATTATACATTCGCTTACTTTTCTTTTTGCGCAGGTGGCTATTTAGTTAGTTTTTTATTTTTTTAAAAAAATGAGCTTCTAACACATTTGGCCACTAGGACAAAATAATTACAATAGCTAACTATATATATATATACACGCATATTATGCATTACGTACAATAAGTATATGTGCATTTCCCCCGAAAATATACATTCTTAAACTATGAAATTGTAAAAATAAAATAAGTTAGTTATTATAACAGACGAAATAATATAAAGTTATGTATATTAATAATATACGTAACTTGGAGTCTGTCTAATAATAAATGATTTTCACGAGATGACAAGTTGATGCAATTAATACTCAATTCATCAGATTAGTAATTCATCAAGTAATCATAATCAGAAATGAACCTTTTAATTTAATCATTTTATTTATTTTGTAAAAATACCAAACTGGCAAAAGAAAGACAAAATGCACGAAAACAAATAATCCAATTTTAAAACATGTCCACGAATATTTTGTATATACATCAGACAAGCTTTCTCATGTATCCGAACAATGCACTGTATGAAAATGCCAATATATACTTAGATCAAATATTTGATTTTATGCACCCTTTAGTACATTTAACTGTTACCTTATCAACCATTCGTCATTGAATGATGAAAGCTGGTGTAATTCAATCCTACCTTGTATATCTATTTAAAATTAAATTTATTAGGTACCTGGCAAAGTTACAATTTGTAGGTTGCCAACTATACTTGAGATACGCTTTATCTGGTCTTCCATTCCTTACACAATCAAACTGCTGCAACAAAAATGGACAATCTTTTGCATTATAGAGTGGATACTTATAATCTATAACCCATTTTCCATCATAAAAATCACATTGCTTAGGTGGCCACACCTTCCTTTGCTTGGCTTCTGTTACAAGAATAATGTGGATTATCAATAACCAATAATGAATACACACAAGACCTTTCATTTTAGAAAGTGAGGGAGAAGAAGAAAAGGAAAGGGAAAGAGGTCAGTTATGTTGCAGGGTGGAGGAGGATTTATTTAATTTAATTTAATGGGTGAGATTTGTGAAGAAAAGGGATTAATGAGCCACTCTGTCTAATATCTGTTTATGCATCCCATGAAGTCAGGCATTATGCACCACGTTCATTCAATTCACAGATAACCTGCTGCAGTTCACTTTTGTTTGATGCCCTATAAGCATGTACCTATACATAGCCTAGAATATTTCTTGATTTTTTAAAGGGTAAACTACCTCAAACGATTACTACAGGAGTAATTACTCTTAGTAGGCTCGTACCATTAGTTTTTAAAATTATATTTCATACCTTTTTTTTATGTGCGATACAGATAGAGAGTCGCGATACATAATTAGGCACGGAACATAACTCAAGAAACCATCTTGATACATATGAAGGGTCGCGATGCATAATTTTGGCGTGATACATAACTCAAGTACCTCTTCATATACATACAAATACATGTTAAATAGGTCAGGTACATAATTAGACACATGGTACATTATGTAGTCGCAATACATATGATGTATCATTAGTTATGCATTGCAACCAAGTTATGTATTGCGACCTTAACTATATCTATCGCACCTAAAAAAACAATACATTCCGATTTTTTTAAAAGTAGTGAAATACAATACTAATAGGGTAAGGACATTTGGTTAATTATGTAATTTATTCTTTTTTTTTAAAAATCGAAATCAAACCCTCATAAATAGATGACAATTCAGGAAGCCTACTAACTGAGCTAATAAGATCTCCAAATATTCTTGATTTATTTTCAGATACACAGAAATAGAAAATATCTTTCTTTCTTTCCTCATTTCTCTCTCTCATATGATTGGGGGTTTTTCTGGTCTATTTCAATTTCATCGAATATGATATTAGAGTCAGGACCATCTCAATTCATTGTTTTCGATGTTGATTTTTCCGTCTTATATTGTCCATGTTTCAAATGTCCTATCGAAAGCATGTAGGATTGTGTGGGATAGGAATATGATCTTCTTATATGATTTTGGACACTTTTTTCCGGAATTAACTTTTAGGGTCGAGTCAAATAAGATATCTATTTCTTTCATACTTAATTGTAGCAAGCCATGTTCCCCATGGCCATCATGTGAGTAAAATATATAGCATTTAAGTAGCAAAGCATGTGTACGTGAAACAAGTATTGTATGTTCAATTAAATTCCAAAGTTAAAATAGTGAAGAAATAAAAAGAATCTATCAAGCGTTGTTCTTGGATCTGTTTGTTGTCTGAAAAATATTAAACCCTTAAAAGAAAGAAGTAGTAAACTAACATTAAATAACTATTTATAAGAGTTGACTATAATCATGATTGCTGGACTGATACTAATTTGTTGGCACATAGCACTTAACAAACCCAAATTAAACTTCTTTTTTTAAAAAAATAAAAATAAAAATAAAAATAAATTGGAGGTTTTGTTTATTGGCGCCTGAGATTATTGGAATGGAAGTTCAGATATCTATATTCCTTAACCATAAATTACAATTAAAAAAGATTATTGGAAGATACTTCATATGTGTTCATACAGGACGATCCATATATTATGGACTTGGATTTTTATGGCATAAATTATAAATTCCAAGGTATTATTAATTCTTAATCAGATGGTTTCTCTCCATCATGTATAATAAAGTATAATAATAATAATATATTATTTTATTATAAACAAAAAGTACAATATTCCCCTCAAAAATAAATTCTAAATTAGAGTTTTACAAAGTCCCTTATCGAATTTGAATTGATGACTTAGGCTTTACAATGGCGTTACTCTATTATTGAGTCAAAAGGACCTTTTTCATTTTTTTATGTAATGAAAATAGTTGTATCAAAATAAAAATTTTTAAAGAGTAGTTGAAATAGCTAAATAAGATGTGTATTTTAGAAGTAAGAAAATGCAATGTACTTGAGAAGCTAACAAGTGATGAATTAAAAAAAGTGTCTTGCTTTCATTGGTGCAATTTTCTACAAAATCCCCACTCAAATCCATTAGAAAATACACCAAACATTATTAATGATATTGACTTAAGCATTATTATTATTTATTTACTTCAAAAACTATATATGATATTAATATACTATTTGATAGACATATTGTTAGCTATTAGGTTATTTTCAGTATTATTATTTTGCTAATAAGCTATTATATTATTAATAAAATTTTAGCTTATTTTTCAACATTTTATTTTACCCGGTACTATTTGGTTGTTGGTCACCAGGAATCTTGAAAATAGCAATCTTCATTTCATATTTTGTACAAGTGTGTTCCGAGTTCCAACATTTTCACTTAATCAATTCCTTTTCCATCCAAAGATATTAACATAACAACCAAACAGCCGATTTTGTTAAACATTCGATTGCGCTACAAAAAATAATTTTAATATACAACTAAGAGGTAACTTTGCAGAAGCTTGAAATTCTTGAATTACTCCTAGTGTGGTCTTTAGATAGTTGATATATTCTTGTAAAAAATAACTTAAAAACTTATAACCCATAAACTCCGAAAAATGGCATCGTAACAGAACCAATCCACAACTTGCCATGTTGCTCTTCAACTTCACTAATAGACCTCAATGTCTTGCCTTCCACATCTTCTAGAACCTCCAAAACTTGCCGGTTCTAGCTTAGCTTCATTGCAGTAGCATGCGGCTGCCCTCCACCTAACAAGTTGTCCAGTTGCTGCGCGGTGATTGGGAGTTTCAGCAATGCCTTCCCAAGCTGCAAATCCGAAATACTCAGTTGTGCAAATACTGATCTTTTTGCATGTAGCGCGACCCACAATTCCCCTCTCTAATGTATTCTGATGTTATCGGGAAATCCTGGCAACTCAGCAAATGTATCACGCTTTCCCTTGTAAGGGCCTTTAAGCGAGTACCTCAATATTCTACAAGTTGAAGTTTCAGCTACAAGCACAAAGGACCTGTCTTTGCCTAAAGCTACACCATTTGCAAAAGCAAGGCCTTCTAATAAAACTGTTACTTTTTTGGTCGATTTAACATTATTTCATTAGCCTGCCAGTCCTATCTCCGCTTAAAAGAGAGGCTAAAAGTTGCCCGCGTTGGTACTTTGTGCTTGTTTCCGTGAAGTAAATCACATCGTCATGATGATCAATATCCATGTCATTTGTGAAGATCAGAGGCTTGCCTTCGAATTTTTGGACTAATGGGGTAGCTAATCCTCCTTTTGGTCCAACAACTTGGAGCCCGAAATAGGCATCAGCAATGTAGAGGTCCCCTCGCTCTAAAATGCTACAAAGTGGTCAAGAACGGACGGCAGAGACTTAGGAAACAAAAAAACAGGCGTTGATTAAGTAAAGGTATTATAGCGCCATGTGTCTGTTTCTGGTGCTAAACAGGGGAATTATTGATAAGGGCATATATGAGCTCTTTTGCTAAAGGCGAGTGCTTATTCGACACCAACTATTAACGGAGAAGAAAGATCGTTTCACATTGTTAAGATATAAATTTGGACACCTTTTCTCCGTATATAACTTAAAAGATTCTTTGAGTATCTGGGTACTAACTAAACCATCCAAAATCCCAAAGGCATCAATAAATGAAGGTTTATGTATATACTGATATATGGCTACTAATGTAGCAGTACAAGTATAGCTCATAATACGGCATTTTTCACTAGTTTCCAGTAAACAGCACGCAAGTATTCATACATGGTTCATGGTGTAAATGGCTTTGTGTTACTTCTCTTGTTTCAGTTTATATCTGACACCTAGATATCTGCATTGATTGGTTGCCATGTTTCTCAAAGTTTTGGGATTGTAATCTGTAAAAGTCCATCCCTGCATTATAAAGAACTCATGAATTTCAGAATTTTATATGTGGCAGAGCTCTTTTCTTGACTAAAAACATTAAGCATGAAGATATTCAGGCAAAGGATTACAAAGATTGAGAACTTACACAAACTCAGCTGATACGCGATCTTTATTAGCATTACTTGGAAGAGTCCAGAAAACTCGGTATGGTCCCTGCACAATCTCCTTTTTGTGATAGGCTGATACCAAGTCATTCAAGTATGATGCCACTTTACACTGAGTGGAACGATTTCCAGAAACTATTAAGCTGTCAAGAACATAACACTCATCAATTAGATCAACGCAAATTGAATTCATCATTGCAGAAGATGGAACGTTATAATACATGTTGATCTCACATATTTCTAAGGTTGATTTCTCATATGCTCACTTAACTTATAGTAGTTGTTTATCTGCAAAAATCACCTTTTCTCCGGATTCCTATTTTCTACAAAAACAAAAAAGGGGTCACTTTTTGATATAATAACTATCAGTTGAGTTACTATCTAAGAAATCCACCTGGGAAATATGTGAGATCTAACATGTGTTATAACGTTCCATCTTTGCAATGATGAATTCTTTATAAGTCGTGATAGTGAAACAAAAGACTAATGGATAGTTGTAATATTATTTACCTTTTGTCACTGACCTCTACCTTTATATCACTTATATTGACACCGGGAAGTTCTACTGATACAACATACATGCTTCCAGATTCCTAGGAGACCATTCACTTCCTGTATAAGCAAAAAACAAAAGGGAATTTTTCAACACTCTGAAGAGGCTGCACCTCTCAATTTCCCGAACAAAACAATACATTATTAATTCCAGCTAAAAAGATGCCAATCAAAGTAAAGCACCATCTTTGTTTACCATTAGATTCGAGTCCATTTCTTCTTTCTTTCAATTGGAAATGCGATGCTTCGTTAGTCCTTGTACATCGCCTAGCAAATTTAGGAGCCTCTGCTGCAGTTCCATTGTATTCGCAACCTTGTGCAGTATACTGGAATATTTTATTGGTAGGTCTAGAAAACATTGGTCCTTCAGAAGAACTAGAACTCTTTTTTGCACAACCATTAGGCTTGAAAGGCGAAGCGGATTCAGTGCAGCTTCCCTGTCCCAAAGCAAGAACATAAAAAGCTAAGGTTGCAGAACAAATAGCACAAAACTCATTAAAACTAAGTAAATGATAATTCTGTTCATTTGCAGACCTGTTCACTTGAATTGAGCCTCATGAAACAAGCTTGAGAATTCGAACTTTGTCGTGCATAGTACATTCTGTTATCATACCTTGGAATAGCAGAACTCAAACTACTGCTACAGCTCTAAACATTAAAGCAAGTGAAAAGCCAATTGTTACATAAGCAAATGAACACATCAATAGGGGAAGTGTACGACTAATTTGCTACAAAAGTTTTAACTAACTAAAAAGGAAAAAATGAAGAAAGAAGTTGCTAGTTGTAATAAACTTACTAAGTGCCACATATTAGTATGGTTGTCAGTTTGTCATGCATAGTACATTCTTAGTTTCTTCTCTTTTGATTTTTGTTACTTTGTTTTGTTTTGTAGTTATTTACTATGTGCTGTTTTTGGTTAAAGTTGTTGTTTCTTCTACTTCCGCTACTTCTTTTGTGGGACTGCTTTGGACTATTTTTTCTTGAGCCAAGGGTTCTCAAAAACAACTTATATACCTATGTATGGACTGTACTCTCCCCGACCCCACTTTGTGGGGCTACACTAGATATGTTCGTCAGATAAAAAAAAATGTGTCAAATAGAAAAGATTGTCAAAACATGTTACTGAAATTAACATTCGCTTTTAAGTTTCATCAAACCAGTGAAGATTGATGGCACAACTCAAAACACTAAAATTAACGAAGATTAATTGCTGAATTAATCAAAGGGCAGATTAAAAGAACAGGGGAAATGAATAGTTCTATGATTGACCACAACTTTGTACAAATTGAACACACAAGCGCCAAGGGCTTTCAAGACTACTTTCATTTTTTAATTAGCTTGTGACAAGTTCTACCATTCAGCAACAGATTTTGAGGTTATGAATTCTGAGTTCTAGAAAAGATAGCTTAATGATTCTTAATGAAGTATTCATACATATTAAGTGAAATTTTAAACATAAATATACTAGTTCTATTGAAAGTATAGACAAGTTTACTACGAGTAGAGACAGAGAAAGGCTTTACCATAGGAAACAGATGAGTAGCCGCAGAGGAAATATCATCATGTGCTGCCAAATGGGCAGCAATCATGTTAACTCTTCGTCTCACAACTTGACTCTCCATTTCTACAAACACACTGAATACAGAAGTGAAAGTTTCTATATGAATAATGAATAGATGCTGATGCTCTTTGCAGCCGGGTGGGATTTAAGATAAAGGATTTGGTTGCAAGATATTTTTTTTTTAAGTGTGAAGCGAACTTTTTGGTGGAAAAGATCTTCATTGCAGAAATATCAGGACTCAGACTAGATACTATTGGCCATTGTAGCAATGTCATTTTCAGTTCTCTTGGCATTTACCAAAAAATGTATGGCAGTCCATCCTTACTATCAACCATCTTCATCGTCACAATTAGCATCATTGGCAACTAAATCAACATATTATTAACTATTACACATACTTTAATCGCTCACCATTTATATCGTCAACTATTAATATCAAACACATTCACCACCATTACCACTATCAACCACAGTCTATCATATTAGTCGCTACAACACCAACTATTATCCGCCGTCACAACAATCATTGTCACCATTACTAGTCATCAAATACCAACCATTACCAAGACTACCACTACAAAATATCTCCAACATCACTAGCTATCATAAATGTTTCATTTTTCTTTTACTAAATATTAATTTTATTTTATTAACTACTTTTGTATTTGAATTATAAATTTATTTATGTTTATAAATACAGAAAGTTTGCACATTTAAATGTTAAACACAAACCGTCATAATTATTTAGTGTTTGTATTTAAAAACAATATCTTAATTATTAAGATGTACATTTAGATTCAAGTGTACCAATCTTAATGAAAATAATTTTGGGTTTACACTTTTCAATGTTGTAACCGTTATTATGACACAATTGCATTTCCTTCTTTTCTTTTCGGGGAGGACCCAGAATTTCAAGTTTACAAGTTTTCATAAATATCTCAAATTAATATAAAATAAATAATTATATTGATTCTATTATTTAAGATTTCTAATATTGAGCTCATTATATATTGAGATAATTAGACTCTGTATCACTTGGGCCATATTTCAGCTCATTAATGACACCAAATTTGGCCCATATTTGAGCTTCTTGCCAAATTTCTATATAAATTAAAGGAATAGTCACTCAAAATTTAACTTTATGACTCATAATTAATTAATATTATAGTAGTTTTTTATAATTTTTCTTTGGGTGAGCAATTAGAGGTTCTAAGCGGCCTAACCTAAGCTAGCGGGCAGAAAATAGATGTGGTGGAGACTAAAGTCAAGGCGATGGATAAAATTATAAATTTTTAATTAAATTCATTAAATATTTATTAATGTATTAGTAAAATAAAATATGTATAAGTGTATTTGTAACTTTATGCAAAATATATTTGTGGATGTATAAGTTTATAAGTGTCTTCATGCAAAGATCCGATGTAAATATCTGTTGAGTAATATATTGGTGAGGAAAAAGATGAATTTTTTTAATAATTTATAAAAAAATATATGATAAATTAATATTAGAATCTAAAATGCGTGATTTATGTAAGTTGCTTGAACTAAACTTAACTTTCAATCTCTTTAACACAATAAAACCCAGGTGTTGATTTAGCAATACTTTCAACATTTGCATTCTTGATTGCCATCTCCTTCGCTCAAAAATCTCCTTCTCCTTCTTCAAAATCTCGGTTTCCTCTTCCTCCTCAATTTTAGCATTTGAAATTGATGTGTAATTAATTTGAAATTTTCATTTAACTAATACAAGCTTTTAGTTTGAGCCAGATATGAGATTTTTAAGTTTAAAAGTCAAACTTGAATAAAATTTAAAATTATTTTTAAAATAAGTCTGGTTGGATTTGCTTGAAGACGTTATTGAACGTTGTTCCAATTGATTAGAAATATTAATATAAAGAAGTTCAGAAGTTAAATTGAAGGGATTTATAGCAAATTTGAGTTAGCTTTTTATATGAATAGTAGTATGGTTGAGTTAGCCTTTTAAAAATAAGTCTGGTTGGTGATTGTATTCAAGAAAGAAGCTGAAGTTAGCTTTTTATATGAATACTAGTATATGATATGCATCACATTGTATATTATTAGTATATAAACAACTCTTATACACTTAAAATTTTGTATAATATTATTGTATTGGTGTATAATATTGTATATTAAATTCTTTAATGGAAAAATAGTTTTTTAATGTGAAAATTTTAGAAATGGCAAATTAAGTTTGAAATTATGACTTTTTAGCAACAATTAGCTAATGACATTCCGTAACAATAATATAGCGAGCTATACATTTCTTTATATTTCGAGCATGTTTGGAGTGTAAATACAAATACAATTAAGAGCCTCAACTGGATTTAAAACAAAAAAAAAATCTAAATCGAGATAAATATTTAACTGAATCATTTAAAAAGTAAAAAAAAAGTTAAATCATCCTAAAATCATGTGGGTGATCTGTATTCAATATTTCTATTTACTAAAGAGAAAACTCAAAGCATAACTCTTCAACCTAGAAAATTATTCTTTGAGTTATGCTTTGAGTTTTCTCTTTAGTAATATATGCTCTTTAGTAATATATTTGTTATTATGAGCATATATTTAGTCGTTGCAAAATTATTCAAATATAAATAATTTATATATTTATATTTGTTTTAAGACATGTTCAAGCAAACACAACAATTATATAAAAAAGAACAACTACATTTAAATTCATTGATACAATAAGAATGAATTGATACACTTGAATATATTGATATAAATGTATAAAAATAAATAGATACATAGAAATTCTCCCAAAATACAGGAAAAACATTTATATATACTTGAAAAAACAAATACAAAGTATAATAGAAAATTGATACACTTGATTAATACAGATCTTAAAATGTATAATAAATAATCGATAAAAATCTAAAATACTTTGAACAGTTGGTCGACATAGAACTCGCAACACATTTGAGTCTCACACCACTATCTTCAATAATGAAAATATGAAGAATTGGGAAAAATGTAAAAATAAAAGGAGGGGAGGGGAGGGGAGGGGAGAGAGGAAGACGGGTAATTGAAGAAGAATAAAAAAAAAAAAAAAAAAAAAATACGGTGCAGTGAAGCTTTTCCGTCTGTGTATGATTCAGAAAAGTGTCCGATTATAAAAATCTATTATACACATTGTTACCTTGTATTTATGCAAAAGATTATTTCCAAGACTTAAAGCTTATTGTTACCTTATATTTATGCAAAAGAGTATTTTCAAGACTTAAAACTATAAGCTCCTAATTCATGGTCATCTTACGAAGCTTCTTAACAAGTCGTAAGAAAAGAGAAGTGGAGTAGATAACTTGTTATTAAATTACAAGAAGTAACGACCAAGAAAACAAAATCATATGCTGACAAAAAGTTCATCAAATATTAATTAAATTATAATGAAGTTGTTCAACATAAAATATAATACTAAGTTATTCTTATTTAAAATAAAAAATTTCTTTTGTGAAAGGAGGCTATTTCAATATGATGTATTAAATTTTTTGCTATCCATAAAATTCAAAAAAAAAATTGAAAAAAAATTAATTTTCTTGATTGAATAAAATGACATATATATTTCAATAAATATTTTTAATAACCTTGATAACTAATATGTGTCAGAAGGAATATGGTAGCAGTGATTTCATCTAGTTAGTGGACTAAATGGGAAGATTATAATTAAGACAACGTTGTGGGCTTAAACTAATGCAATTATTAGACACAAAAATATAAAATTAAGGATACAGACACAAGGTCCAAGAGGCTTAGCTCAATGGTCACCGGGTCCACTTCTTGCAGTGTGCCTCACACTCGGCGTGGGATCGATTCCTGGCACCAGCAAGAATTGTTGCTGATTATAGGGTCATCCTCGGTGTTGTTGGGGTTACCTGGACCGTTGTTATCCGGGCACTGAGTGATAAGGGGGGACTACGGAACCATTGAGACACCTCAAAGGACACCCCAAAAAATAAGGGGTTGATACGTGTTAGGATCAACCCTTTCTTAAAGAAAAGGGACAAACATTCATGAGTTTCACTTTATACTGTTATCAAGATATGGAGTCTGTCTATGATGTGACTTTTACTTAATTTTTATCCGGTGGCATGTCAGATTTTTTATTAGGATCCAATTAATTTAGATCTCATTAAAAATATTTTAATTTAGAAGATAAAATACTTTTTATTAAAATTGATTTTTTTATAGAGTTCAAATTCAAATTTTTGTGATTAATAATTAAAAAGTATTTAACACACCACTCATGGTGAATGATCTTTGATGTGACCTACTTCCAAGGTTTTCATAGTCGTCATTGAGAAGGGATCTTTTTCTATCTCATTTGATTTTTTTTTTTTATCGAGTGTACCTTCTTGTAAAATTATGATAACAAAAATAAAAAAAAAAAGGGTAAAATCTAGGAAAAAGGACAATAAAGTTATTAAATTCTATGTAATTGAGCAAAAATGCTCTCAGTTAAAAGTTTAGCCTAAAAATGTCCTTATTAAAAATTAATGGGTCAAAAGTATCTTTTTTTGAAATAAATATATTATTTTTTATCTTTTTAAACACATTCTCCCCCTTCTAGGATTTATAAAAGTGGAAAAGAATGGGATTAGGATTCTTTTTATTATTAAAGAGTTTGGGGCAAATTATGTAGGTTCCTTTCTATTTTCATAAACATATATTCACAAGTTCCTTTCTCTTCCCTCTTTCCCGCTTCTCTCCTGAACTGCTCAAATCCCTTCATTTTGCTTTCTTTTCTACCCACAATTTCAAAGCTCTGAACTCTTCATCCTCAAATAAGTATCTCGTGCTTTCAAGCGTTTTGAGGTTCATTTTGATTTTCTTTTCCAAAATAGATTTTGCTTTATTATGTGGCTTGAACTGAACCCTAGTCTTCATAAACCTGTTTCTTTTCAAACTTCTAAAACTTTAGCCTATTTGTTTATAGAAATTTGTGTCATTTATACTTAGTTTTCTTTATTCAACACTTTTTTTTAATCTATTTTTGTCTATCCCTGCTATACAAGTTTAGTCATTTTTTGAATTGTTCATTCATCTGAATGGAGCTCTGGAAATCTTCTTATTGAAATATATATGGAGCATTTATACTTATTTTCATAGTGCATTTTGTTGTTGTTTTTATTCTTGTAAATTCATGTTCTATTAATAGACTTGGCCTTTATGGTAGAATCAATCAGGGGACCTTAGAGGCGGTGGTTTACCGTGTGGTTCTTTCTGCTTTTTAGGTGGTCTACGGTCAGCTGCCCAATCAATTAGTTATGAAATACCATTAGCTTTATGTGTGTTATCAGGCTCCTCCTCCGAATGAAATTCAATAGAATCCAGAGAGACCATGTCTTTATTCATAGGATACTAAGTATCCAGATTGACCAAAAGTAAACGCGACACCTGGGCTGGTCCGGGCCAGGGTCAATTTGGGCCAGGCCAATCCAGTCCAAAATAATTGATCAAGATCGGCTCAACCCACGTAAACAGTATCCGAGCCAACCGGTCGTGAATAGTAATTTCGTAATTACAAAAAATAAAATTAGACGCATTTAATTAATACAAAAAATATATTATATAGTTTAAATTTAAATTACTACGAATATACAAGAGTTATTATAATATATACATATAAAAATGAAAACCAATGAGTAACGATATATACTAAATATCCTAAGTTACTAACGATATAATTACTACAATATAAATATATGTATATATTATATATATGCAAAAGATATACACATAGTCACCTATTATATATATATATA
>JBDJHY010000102.1:16658303-16672886 GCA_039654485.1 Withania somnifera | reverse complement strand
TGAGAAGAAAACAGAAAAGAAAGAGTTTTGAAGAAAGCTACGGGAAAGTCAAATCATTTCTTTTTTATCGACTATATTCATAAAAAAAGCACAAGAAACTTAGTCTAACCTCAAGCAATTTTCACATTTTATACCAACAAGCTTATCATCACAGGTAAAAAGATAGTACAGAAAGTGAAAAAGATCATTATGCTCAATCAAGTTCTTTTCATTTTTCAAGACAACCTTATCATTAAAGCATTATCAAACACTTCTTTGGAAATCAAAGCACATGAGAACAACATAAAATCTCTCAAGAACATGTCATCCTTTCTCTCAATGAGCCGTGGGCACATAAGATGAATATTCACCACAATCATAAATATTATCATAAGCAAAAAGATAATAAATAAAGATAGGAGTCCATCCTACCAAGTGAACTTGCATATTCCAGGAGGGTGACAAGATTGGAGCCCATACAACTTAAGCTCATTGGGAACAAACTAAGCAACTTGGGAGATATCGACAAACATATGGTAGGGTTTGGGTTCACAGAAGTATAACAAATTTTCTACCCTAATGAAAATCTCACCTGCCGCTAAGGATCATTAAAAATAGAAGGAGATGGGTACGTACCTTGAGGACAAAGCATTGGGTTTGTTTTTTGGTTCTCCACAAGTGCATTGCAAACCTCTTCCATCTTAGGCATCACTTTGGACCAATGGGTTTGGTCCACCTTCTTTTCAGCAGGAGTTTCTTCGGTAGGTGACCATTTTAATTAAAATAATGAGTTGTAGGTATCACCTTTCATTATCATGGTCAACCCATGTGAATTCATTTTCTTCATCCCATAGAGAATTGTTATAGACATAGTAGCCTTCAGAGAGTGCTACATCATTGTTTTGTTTCATACCACTAGAAACCTCCATCGGAGGAATCACATCTCCTTTAGGCAGCTTTTGGAGCAATAGCTTAGTGCTGTGTTAGTACAACTAAAGTGTCAAGGAGAATGTGGTACTGTTGTTTATTTTCCTTTTAAACAACTACTACATTAAAAGAAACTGAAATGTTAAAGGCTGAGAGCAGAATCAAGCCCTTCATAGAATTCAAAGTCTTCCTGATATTGCCAAAATGACCGTCTCGGCGGGAGAGAGTTATTCGATACTTTTATGTGGGTGAGAGATAACAAATATTCAGAAAGTAGTCGAGTTGCACTTATACTAGCTTGAACATTACCCTTGGAATAAAAAATAGAGAGTGAAAACAATACCAGATGCTGAAACATGTATGTCAACATAATGGATGGCAAGTGTTTCGTGCAATAATTAAGTTTTACGTAAGTGCACTTAGTCATACAAGTAATATATAAGATTTTTAAATTCAGATTTCACATAGATCCGAAAGATTGATCATTTAATTCAAATTCGTGTTTCACTATTGGAGAAACAAACAATTGTGGAGCTGTTGTTATGCTAAGAAAACAATAAAACTTATAGTAATCTGAAAATATGGAGTTTAATCCAAGGAACAAAATGACTAGTGCCTTGGCTTTTACAATCCGGTTGAGTTTTTATTTCGTCATGCCTATTAATTTTTCTGAGTTACTAGTTGCAGATTAATATCACTTATTGAGTATTTTTTCTAACAACCCTAAAACTACTTGACTAGTTGTAATATATATGTGGATGTCGATCGATAGTGAAATACCTGTGTGATTTCATTTATATCGACTAAAAGGATAAAGTTTATATTTCTATTACAATAGCGGATGGTTCTCCTTCCCTATATGGTTTAGAAACAAGCCTTACTTCTTATTACACCCTTAAATTCCTTTTTTCCAAGTTCAATTATGAGCAACTGATAGTGTTCAACTATTTTGTCAAAAAATTAAATAATTAGAATCAAGAAAGATAAATAACTCAAATATAGAAAACTTAAATAAATATGAATGATAATCAAACCACAAGCATCATGTGGTTGCCAATACCCTAAAAAAAATAGTTTTTGTTTCTCATGATTCCTAAAAAGATATCCACGAATTTATAAGATTTACAAAAGAAATTAATGAAAATAAATAAAACCAGTTTTCTTTAGTCTTGCCTTAACTTCTTTGGTTTCTTTTTGCTCCTTTTTACCTTCTTTAAGCTTCAAAACATCACATTTAGACTCTTGCTTGCCCTGAATTAAGTTATTAACCTATATCCCTTCTTTATTTAAAATTTTAAGGATGCACCAATTAAATAGGTTTACCTAGAAAGCTACAACGACCACAACAAATATATAGAAAGTTCAACACATTACAACATGCTTCACCCATTAAGCACAGTTAAAACTCATGAACAACTTCAAGACTACCTACCCTCAAGAATTAAGTTTAAGATCTAGATATTTGGCAAACACTTAAGAGTCATCTAATCAAGATTTAAACATATCACTATCCTTCATCAATTATGTTCCCCCACAAACAAGAGAGCTGCCCAAATTCACTCACAGGAATGCCAATATCACAGATATGGGCATAAGAATAAGGTTACATTCCCTCTCATACAAATTTCACATGTAACATATGACAAATCATATGCTTGTCCTTTGTGTAAATACTCTACTAATGTAAGAACAGTCAACTGTCAAGTCTTTTTTTTTTTTTTAAAGATTAAGTAGGACTTAAAGGGCTTTGACGTTTGGTTAAAGGATGGGTAGAAATTATATATTTTGGATAAAATGGTAACTATCCTTTCTAAGCACTTCGATACCTCACAAGTTTTTGTATTTACTAATTTTTTCCTTCTGTCACTATATATTTTCTTTGTTTTTTCATTTCTTTCACAAGTTCACACATCATTAGCAAGGAATTATTGTATTTTTTTTTCTTTTTTCCTTTTTACTCTCTACTAATAGCATATGATTCAATATTTGTACCCATAATATTTTTTATAGGCATTCATTTTTAACTATCCCCCTTTTTTTTTTTTTTTTTTTACACATTCCTGCTCCTTTCAAATCTTTTTTTTATATATAATTAACTGCTTTAGCAGTTTTGGAATGAAATTAATAGTCAACTAGAAGAAAGGAATTTTTCTTCAGTTGTGGCTACCAACAAAATAAGCTGAAAGCGCAAATGGGCTAAGGATGTCACATATGGTGGATTAAGAAGACAAAAATATGACTTAAAAAAAATATCTATTATCATCTTCCAAATTCAACATTCTTCACTTTGCTAGCTTGAACGATGAATTAGTGGTGCATGTAACAACCGATACGATTTTCATACTGTAGCTCAAACTTAATTTAAAAAATCAGTCTAAAATTTATTACGCTCTAATAATAACAATAATGCATCCAATCAATAAGCAAAAATATGACTTGGGAACTCAATCTTACCACGTCTCCTTTATTCACATGATTTCAAACCTAAGTTTGGATTTTTTTTAACCTTCAATTTTCTCAAACTCACTAGTCTCAATGGTATTTAGCCCAATTCTTGTTCTAATGAGTGAATTTCCTCATTTCAATGCATAATAATTAATAAAAAAGGATTTCTAGGTGAAATTTTATACTCAATTTATCTTTTTCAATCTAGGGTTTTAGCTATAAGTTTTTACTATTGTTAACAATTCAAGAATTTATAAAATTCTATCGATTAGACTAGATTATATAGGAAATAAAAGACTTACCTTGGAGATGATAACTCCTAAAACACTTCTCTACACTTAGAAGTCGATCGCTCCCAATTCCAAAAGTTAAAAAGTGAAAATAAAACTCAAAAACTAAAATGGATGTTTTTACCCGTTGCGGCAATGTTGCTATGGCGGTAGAGCCCTGCTGCGACAGTTGACTCTGCTGTGGTAGGATCTGACCTGCTACAACAGGATGAATGCTCCTCTATGTTGTGAGCTCCACTACCCTGACATTTCCCCTTTTTTACAACACAAACTCGATATTAGGACATCAAAATTCAAATCTATCTTGGTAAATTTCACAACTGGAGCTTTAGATCCCCGAATTCGATTAGGAAAAATGTTAGGAATAGCTATATGAGTCCTCTATCCGAAATTCAACACTAAACAAGTCAATATTAATCCAAGATATTATCAGCGTCCTCAGAGACTAAATTTTAGGTCTAAGACTATGTTAACCCTGAAATTTTTTTAATTCTCAATTTTGGGGTCCTAAATTAAAACAACTTTAAGTCTAGAAATATCACATATATAGGTCGTTACAACCTCTATGTGTCAATATTTATTTCGCCTGCTATAATGTAAATTACTCATTCATTGTCAGTCAAATAAAATACCTTTAATACAAGACAAACTCTTTAAAAAGGTTTTTAGATTTTAGTCCTCGAGAGTTAATTTGATAATTTTTTAAAATGAAATTAATATTTAAAACTTAAATTTATATATTAAAAAAATAAACAAAAAGAACTATAAATTGTATTATTTTTTTCCATAAATTATATTAAAATGTTTGATCAAGTTAATCCAATTTGATTCTAAAAAATAGAGACCGACAAGTATTTTTTGAAATAAAAAAATACTTAAATTTTTTTATTTGTCCTTTTTATGTTTTACTTTTTATTCATTGTTGTACATCTTTATCTATGTTTTCCATTATCCCGTGTAATTTGATTATTTGATAACTATTAACCTTACCCAAGAATGAGTGCTGCACTCGTTGTTGCTTCTTGTTGGTAAGACATCTAATCTACATTCCGTATGCAAACCTTTTGATAAAGCCTGTCTCCTTGCTATCAAATGGCTGATGCCCCAAACTATTTTTTGTCCATGTGATATTTTAACACAAATTCTAAATTTATTAATTTTTTTGGATCATATCTTTTTTCTGGTTAAATTTGTAAAATTATATGTTTAGAACTCTATTATTCAGACTAAATTTTTTAAAGCTATATACAACGGAGTTTCACCTAATTTTTTAAATATTTTCTTTTGAAAATAAAAAACAATCAAAATAAATCGATCCATGTGACCCACACAATGTAAACAAGATGTCATGCCCATGTAACTTACTCTGTGACCAAGGCTTATAAATAGCTTCTCTTGCACCATAATGTACACCCAAAATGGGGCAAAACAAAATTACTCCTCTCCATCTTCTCCTCTGTATTACTTCTCTACTATTTTTCTATCTCTCTCATTTTTACTATTTAGATTTACTAATATTTTATCTGTATTTACAACAACATAACATTTAAAGATGATTTTTTTTTAGAAAAAATTACACAACTGGCAATTTATTATTTTACTTGAAAAATGTATTTGCATAAAAGTAATAGAGTTCTAAGTTTTTTCCAAAAAAAAAAAAAAAGAAATACAATTAAAATAAATAGTCCTCGCATTTAAAAAAATGTAAAACTGAGGTAATATATTTGTGATATTCTAAAAAGAAATAAATTATTATACATAACTAACAAATTAATGACTGAAAATACTCCACTTTGAAAATTATTTTATTCAATTTTTATCAATCTCATCTAAAATAGAGTGTATCTCATTATCATATCATAACTATTCATATCCATATGAATAACTAAATATATATAAAAGATAAATAGAATTAAAATAATTTAAATATATGATAAATAAAAAGTGTCAGTGTCTCAAGAAACAAGAGAAGAAAATTAAAGAAAGAAAAGGAAAGATGTTGGCACGTCTTAGTCACATAATTAGAGACCTTGTCAAAAAAGAAGTCGAGATCTAGCAACTTAAATATCTAATAATTTTTAACATTTTATTATTTTTAATATTTATTTGGTCAAAATATTAAAAATATTGTATTCATAAAGTCAAGTTTCTTAACTAGAGAAAAATAATTCTTAGTAAAAATAAAAATAAATAAACTATACAAGTAAAGTTTTGTTGTATCATTTTTATCCTTTATTATGCCTCATCTTTATTTATGGATCAATAGCACCATATCCATAACCACTTAACCCTTTTACCTTACATAATATCTATCTAAATTATATAAATATTTTTTAACTTAATTTTTTTTTTATTTTAAATATAAACAAATAAATATATAAAATAATAAAAAATTAAATAAATAAATAAACACATTATATAAAATAGACACGTTCTACATATAAAATTTATAATATAAAACTTGTACTCATTTATTTAATTTTGTTATAATTCAAATTTCTGCGCTTAAAATTAAACGAGATAAATGATGGCCATAACCAAGTTATATGACAAAAATAAATAAGTCCCTTTTAATGTTTGAAAACCATTTATTTATAGTAGCTCCTAAAGTCGTTCATTCACCCCATGTAATCAAGATACTAGCTGTCGGCGTTAGTTGATTTTACCTAACGTAACAATAACCCCCTCTTAAAGCAAACGCTCTTCTATTCTTTCCCCTTTCTATTTCTTCAATTCAACTCAAAGGAAATCCTAAATCAGATCTTCGAACAATTGCTCAGGTCAGTTGTATTTACAATTCTTGATTCAACTTTTTCTTGAGTTCTTTTTTGAATCTATAGACTTGTAATAGAAATGGGGTTCTTTTGTTTATCCCTTTTCTTGAAAAATTGATTCAAAGTTGTGATTTTTACTGTATCTTTTTTTTTTTTTTTGTGAGATTTGAGTTAAAATTTCAAGTTGCTTTAATACACATTGTTGAACATATTTTGTCCACCAGTGAAGCTCGCTTCAATTGTAGTCTTTTACTAGTTGCTTTCTTGATTCTTCAATAGCATTTACTATTCTTGATTCAGTTGACCTGCTATAGAAATGGGATTCTTTTCAAAGTTGTGATTTTTACTGCTTTTTGTGAGATTTTCTTAATTCTTGTATTGGGATTTGAGTTGAATTTCAAGTTGCTTTATTGCAGATTGTTGAATTTATTTTGTTCACTGGTGAAGCTCAGTTAAGTTGTAGTCTGTAGTCTTTTTTGTTTTTCTTAATGTTCTTACTAGTTGCTTTCTTGATTCTTCAGTAGCATTTACTCTTCTTGAATCAACTTACTTTTGGTTTTTTTTTTTTTTTAGTCTATAGACTTGTATTTTAAATGACGTTCTTCTCTTTTCCACTTTTCTTGAAAATTTAATTACTTTGATTTCTGTTACTAGTTGTTGTTTCTTGTACCTTGATTAGTGTATTGTTTTGGTGTAGTTTGCGTTCTGTTACTATATGCTATCTGCTATTTCTTGTACGACCGTTACTTCTTTCTGGGAATGCTTTGGACTGTTTTTCTTGAGCTCTAATGCAAACCACCTCTCTGCCTTAGCGGTAAGGTCTACGTACGCTCTATTTTCCCCAGACCTCACTTCGTGGGACTAAACTGGGTATGTTGTTGTAGGATTCAAAGTTGTGATTTCTACTGTATCTTTTCGTGAGATTTTGGGAGATTTGAGCTGAATTCAAGTAGCTTTAATGCAGATTATTGAATTTACTTTGGCAACGTTTGAATCTCAGTGCTGATTTCAATCACTTCTTAGGTGTGTTTATCAGAAATAATAGTGTCAGTTTGAAGTTCTTAAGGGTTAATTACAATTTGTCTGGTGAAGTTAACTGGAAAATATAGTGTTACATAGACAACTGGGCGATTCGCTTGGTTGTCAATGGGAGATAGATGGCTTTGATTGTGGAGGAGAAAGGAGATGATAGAGAGTGAATTGACTATAGAGAAGGTTGAGGAGAGTGCAAGTGACTACTTTCGGAGGGCACCTTCTTTCTCGGGCTGGTGTGATGATAATGACACCCTCCCTTCAGCTCAACTAGGGAATGCTCGTATACTCACTGACGGCTTTGACTTCGAACTGCCAATAGTCAATCAAAACAGTATAGGAAATGGATCTGTAAACATAGTAGATACACAGAATAATAACTTTGAGCAGAGGATGAAGGGTGTTGACGATTTAGCTGTTGCATCTACCAGGAATGGAAAAGATAGATATGTTCCATTTGATGTGGAGAACGGTCCTACAAGTAATCAAACATATTCAAATGTTGGCCAGGAAGAATCCACTTACCTAGACCACCACGATGCATCACCTACAATTTCAAAAAATGTTGTTCCTGTTGCTGATGTGCTCAAGACATTGTTCTTAGTTCTTGTATGGTACACATTCAGTACATTCTTGACATTGTAAGTCTACTTGGTCATGAGCTTATTATTTTAGTACTTCCTCCATTTCAATTTGTTTGTTCTTAGTTTGACAGGGCATGGAGTTTAAGATAGTAAAGAAGACTTTTAGATCTTGTGATTTTAAACTAAAGAAATGTAGGATGTACCAAATGCCCTTTAATCTTGTGGTCTTAAACATTGCCACGTGGAATGTTGGAATTAAAAAGTTGTTAAATTAGGAAAGAGTCATTCCTTTTGAAATATAGTAAAAAGGAAAGTAAGAAAAACAAATTGAAATGGATGGGGTAGGTGATTTGTTTCCTATCAACTGTATTAAACTTTGGAATGTGTTGGTTCTTATCATGTATTCACTTGGTCCAGGTATAATAAAACTCTTCTAGGGGATCATCTAGGGAGATTCCCTGCTCCTTTACTGATGAATACATTCCATTTTGCAATGCAAGCCATTTTGTCCAAAGCCATTACCTGGTTCTGGTCCCGAAAATTTCCGCCCACTGTAATGATGACTTGGAGAGATTATTTTTCGAGAGGTAAACTACGATTGTCTTATCCTTTTTATTTAAGCTATACTCAGATACAGGTTATATTTATTTCATGCGTTATTATGGATTTTCAACAGATTGTTCATTGTCTTCTACTATATGATTATAAGTAACTTCTTTCCTTGCATAGTTTGCCTCTAGGGTTCGTTATTGGAAAGAAAAACTGCATGATCCTTGCATAGTTCTGTTAACTTTCTCAAACAATGATCCTTGTTCTATGATCTCAGCCGGGACACATTTTTCACTTACGGCTTCGACTGGCAACCCACTTAGAACAATCCCACACCTTTCTTTTTCTTTTTTGAATTTTAGTTGTAAAATCAACAGAAAATGAGTGCTGAGATCTGTACGCTAACAAATGACTAGTAACATCTATCTATGATCTAAGGAGTCAATAAAGTCCAAGAAAATGTAAGAGTAATTTACATCTAGCATGCACCTCAGAAAGATAAAGATGGTTAACACTTAAGTTTTATAGGATGAACCTGGAGTTCCTCTCCTTCCACCCTATCCATACAGTGCAACTTTGAGCTGCTTCGGTTTCTTCAGGCCTCTGCTGTTGATTGCCTCCTTTAGATGAGTATGACTATGATACCATGATAAGAAATGGATCTTGACTCAACTTCAAAAGTTAGCTCATGATGTGGAAATTGTCCTAGACTATATAGTGAGACCAATAATAAGCTTTTAGATGAAATGGTTACACACTTCAACATGATGTTAGAGCAAGAACATGTCTTGGGTTTGATCTCCAGTGCCACCCTCTATCAAAATGAATTTCCACATGCTTGGCTCATAAAAAAGAATCAAGCCCCATGTAAGGGGGTATGTTGAAGATGTAATTAATAAATAAACTTGTTTTCTATCGAACGAATTAAGATTTTAGATGAGATGTTTGCACACTTAGATATGATATCAAGACAGGCCGAGTCCTGGATTCGGGTCTCACCACCATTAACTATCAAAAAGAATTACCTCGTACTTGAACCATAAAAAAGAACCTGATTCGCAGGTGAGGTGGTTTGTTGAAAACTTATTTCTTTTATAAGGAAAACGGTTATTAGAATGTCTGCAATAGGGATTGAGCTCGGACACATACAGAAATTAAGAATTTTTAGCTGCCTACATGAACCAGTGTGTTGAAACATATTTGCTTTCTCTAACATAAGGCTTTAGATGAAATGGTAATACGACTTCAACATGCTGGATGTTCCTCACTTTATTCAGGAGAATCAGGAACATTTAGCCATATGTGACAACTATTTCATCTCCTAAAACCAAAACTGCTCCTTTTGTCCCTATTAGAAGATCAATGTATTATCAATAAATAGAATGTGAGACGCTATTATCACATTTCCAGCATCAGTCCTACTTTAAATCAAGGATTCCATCTTTATCTGTTGCTACCTTTGGCATCTGACTATCTTTTCATTACTATTACTATTATAATAAGTAATAAGAAAATGGAACTTGGTCTAACTCAATTTTAAAAGCTAGTTCATGAAGTGGGACTGCCCAAGACCATATAAGGAGTCCAAATACCCCATCAATAGCCCCCTGGTATCCCAGAATTGGACATCTAGAGTGTGAGCAATAGAACATGCGGGCAACATCAGGTAAACTAATAATTGAGATGTGTCTGGCTCTAATGCCATGATTAGAAAATGACCTTGGATGTAACTCGACCTCAGAA
This sequence comes from Withania somnifera, assembly GCA_039654485.1. Taxonomy (NCBI): domain Eukaryota; kingdom Viridiplantae; phylum Streptophyta; class Magnoliopsida; order Solanales; family Solanaceae; genus Withania; species Withania somnifera. The sequence goes on along the minus strand of JBDJHY010000102.1, from coordinate 16,662,563 downwards.
ACTAGTTCATGAGATGAGGATTATCCAAGGCTATCTAAGGAGACCTAGTCCCCATATGCTACCGATGTGGTAATTCTATCACTCCTCTGCACGCCTAAGTCTGCTGACTGTAGAGTGGACAGAGCATCTAGAAGTGCTGGATTCGAGTCTCACAGCCACCATATTAAATAGAATTTCACGTGCTTGGTCTGAATAAGCTGGCACGTGGGGGAAAGTGTTAAGATATAATTAAGTAATTTAAAGTTTTTTTCCTCAAACAACTTAAGTTTTTAGATGAGATGGTCACAAGCTTCAATAATAAGAAAGGTGACGGGGGGTCACTCCAGCTCAATTCTCCTGCAGAAGGGAAGAAACCTTCTGAGAAATCATTGATTATGATGGCTAATCCGACCGAAGAAGTTCAGAAGTTTATCCACTCAATTCATCTATTGTCAAACGCCACATCATTCATTATATTTAGAAGGAAAGACCAAAATTTTGTGGCTGTATGCTTTCTCTGATTCTAACTTGCATATTGTTTCTGCTCATTTATGATTCCGTCTCAAGTACCATCTTCAATTAATAAGTCATCTATGATTTCGTTCCCTAGGCAAAGGTATTTTGGCAACTCAGACCAGTTTCCTGTTGAACTTTTTTCAATCTTCACTCAAAACCTTATCTTATAATTTTATGTTTATACCTTGATAAGCTGTAAGAGTGTAATCTTTCTGCTTTTTAGTAACTTTTTGATCAAAGCAACAGATATTTCATTCAGCTGTTTGTATTGCAATCCTGAGATTTTGGTAATTATGGTATCATCTGAACTTCAATGGCTGTCCAATTTGTCTCATCTACTTGGAGTTACACTGCTTGTTCTTAGCTTATTAGAGGCTTTTGATCTTATGCCTTTTATTTGCACCTGTTTTGTGAAGTCTAGAACATTACTTATAGATATTGGTCTTCAAGGTTTCCTGCTAAATTTTTATTATCTTTTCTGACAACTAATGCTACAGATAGCCTTTGCCTTTCACAGTTGTTCCCACAGCTCTCAGTACGGCAATGGATGTCAACCTCAGCAATGCATCCCTTGTTTTCATATCAGTGACATTTGCTACTATGGTGTGTATTCCTTCTCTCTGTAAATATTAGTATACCAATCAATATGCAGGTCGACTGATTTATTAAGTTAATTGAGTTACTGTGCAACTTAAAAAGGATTCGCACAACCCCACATTCCTTAAGATCTGTAGAAATTTCACTTACACCACCTGAAATTCGAATAACAATTTGTGACAATGCAACCCTTTAGAGCAATTTTCAAAGATTTGAAGAGAGAGGGAGTGAAACAATCTTCTGCTTTTACTTGTAAAAAACAATAATTGTCTAGTTTCCTTCCCTTTCCTCCATAAATTCTCAACTCCTAAGCACAAGTTTATCATTGCAGTGCAAATCTGCAGCACCGATCTTTCTCCTACTCTTCGCTTTTGCTTTCAGGTATTTCTTTTTAGTCATTGCTCTATTTCTCATTGAATCTTAACTAGGTATCAGGCTGAAATCTCCTTGAAAACAGTGGTTTTCCATGGCACAATATTATTTTCGATAAGTGCTTCTGTTTTCCTTTTATTCATGTTCATTACCATTTTTTCCATCCCATGAATAATGCTCAGTCAGATAACATGACCTTAGAGGAAGCAGGATATAACAATCCCTTTGTAGTGGGTAAACATGCTAAGAAAGGAGGTGTCTTCCCCGTACATCTCTTTTTGGATTTAATTAATCATCCATCTCTCATGAATGATTTCATTTGCTGTCTCTTAGATATGAGTTCTTATTTTGCATATATTTTGTCTACTGCCTTGTTTATAACCTTGGAACTCTTTTTGGAAGATTGGAGTCTCCGAGTTTGAAGCTGCTAGGGATCATGTTGATTATTTCTATTGGGGTATTATTAACAGGTATCCTTTACACTTACTAGCATATCGCCTGTGTTGTAGTTTGTTGTTCCTTTATCTTATATTTGGAAATATCAGCTGTGCACATGCTAGGCAGCTTGTCCTGCCCACAAACACAGTTGTGAGGGTAATCCGACTTACCAATGCTGGAATAGTTGGACTAAAACCTGGTGTTGTAGGAACTCAAACCTCTGGGATCTCCAGGTTGCGGTGTGTCTCAGAAGATGCCTATACCCCAGTGGAAGTGGGAGCATATAGTTATGGATTTCATTGTTGGGTTGCCTACTACTTCGGGTGGTTATGATTCCATTTGGACTACCAAGTGCTCTGTCATCATACGGAGCAGTCAAACTAATTCTCTGAAGAAAGCTGACATCCTTCCATACCTCGGAACATATACTGTAGGATATGTCTCACATCAATAATAGATATAGAATTTTCCAACCTTACGACCAAACTTAACAAAAGCATATTTTCTCAAAAAAAAAAAAAAATCCATGATCACCTCAATAAGTTATTCATCTATTTTAACTCTTCAAATGAATACACCAATGCCCCAAAATGCTCTCAAAACTTTTGAAAAAGTTATTCAAACCTTCAGCCACACCCACTTTTAACAATCTCCCTATTTATCTGCCATTATTCTTAAAGCACATCACTAATTCTCATATTTGTACTGTTAAAAAGTAGTGTTTTGAGTCTACATGTCTTTAGGCTTCTTGTTTTCTATCCTGTTTTAACCATACTTGATTTGTAAATGACTATCATTTTACATTTAAATATCACAAGGACGGACCCCATATGCTCTGGACTATATGAATTTTATTTGTTAACATTACACTTTTCTATTCTCTCTGTAGCATTTAAAGATCATTCTTTTTGCATGTAGCTTTTTACTTTTTTAAACCTAGTAAAAGAATAGTTTGGGGCTCGAGTTACTAAAACTGCTAATTCATACTTAACAATCTGATTGTCTGTTCTCTTTAATTTTCTTTTTTGCCATGACACATTCTCCTTTTTAACTATGAGGTGGCTGAAAATATATGTGTTTGTACAAATACTCTCTAGAATGAGAAGGTTGGGATGGATACTATGTTGAACAAGAAAGGAAAGGTACAATATACAAGTATTGGAAATGATGAGTAGTGGCTCCCCAAGGTTGTGCGAAACCATTTGCAATGTTTCTTATAATTCTTCAAGGGTGAAATTAATTGAAAGGAGCACTACTAGAACCACTAATGCAAAGAGTAGAAAAAATCTTAACAAATGAGATGAAAAGAGTAATTGCAAATATGGGTGTGGCCTTGCGGTCAATGAAGTGGATGTAAACCTTAGAGACCAGGGTTAAAATTGTGGTAGAAGCAAATATACTTGGTGATTTCTTTGTATTTGCCTCCCTTGGAGGGTTTGAGTTACTTTGTAGTTATGTTGGCGGGAGGTAACAGGTGCCAGGTTGAATAGTCAATATGCGTGCCACTAGCCTAGACACCATTGTTAATACGAAAAAAGGAGATGAAACAGTAATTTAGAGAAATGCATGACTTATTAATGAATAGTATAGCCATCGAAGTTTGGACATTGATAAAAGAAAACTGAGAAAAATGGAACTCATGCAGCATAGATGAATGTCTTAGAAAAAGAACAAATTAGTTTGTATTATTCTCTGCAAGACTATCTCTGTCCATTCGACTACCTCGTTATCTTCAACTTTTTTAGTGCTTAACTAACTCTATTTCCTTGTAACTGACTCTGTTGTCTGTAGATCAGAGATGTGTTCAATAAGCTCATCTGACCTTTTTATTAATTGATAATACAGTTGCAAAGGAAACAGAGTTTGAGTTTTGGGGGTTTATCTTTGTTATGCTTGCTGCTGTTATGTCTGGGTTTCGCTGGACTATGACTCAGATACTTCTGCAGGTAGGATCACAGAAATTGTTAAAAATGAAATTTTTTCTTAAAAAATATTTTCATCGTCATACTTGTGCTCACTTTTTCTATTTTGTGTTCATTCTCCTGTACTCCATCCAACGGGGCGCTGACAAAAACTGTCATAAAGAAAGAAATCTACGGTAAGGATTATCAGCAAATTATAGCGAACGTCAAAGCTCTGAAAATGAATTTATTCACAGAGCATTTCTGTAAATTAATACTGTTGATGGATGGTTGAATGTGGATGACTCAGTTCTTCATTTTACTTAGTTTTGGATTCCCTTAGGAAGTACTTTATTTATTATGTTTGTTTTGTCACAGTTTGCTTCAACTCTAGTCTGGGTAAATTTGATAGTTAATCAAGTTTTTGTTTGGCTAGTTTAAGGTCTAGTAAGCAACA
>JBDJHY010000102.1:16620247-16635388 GCA_039654485.1 Withania somnifera | reverse complement strand
TGTCACAACACTCCTCCATCACTTGCTTTCATTCTGTTATAAAATGTATCTTTAATGTTAAAGTACTACAATTTCAAAATTTACGACTTGATTTGTGATTCTTAGTACTATTTATCATCAAGATTTAATAGCTAATGAATCACAACCATATATCCATTCCTTTGAGTTATCACTTTCTATTTGTTTCCAAAAGCCATATTATGTACTTCAGTAGTGTAATTGAACAAGGTAATTTAGGAGAATTTCTTATTTATTATCCAAAGAATACAATGGTTTAAATACAAGTAAAGAAAAGGATAATTAAGGTAACTAAATATCTAAATCCCTAGAAATCAGCTAGAATACAAGGAAACATATAATCTTAAGATCTCCTATAATTCTCTAATAGATCTCCTTTGATTCTCTAACAAGTAGCAATCCTTGTTGTATCATATGCCTATTCTTAGATCATGTTGCACACACAAGCTTCTCAAGGAGAAAAGAGAATGACCAACAGTTTCCACCGAGTAGATTCTATGTATTACTTGAAACTGCAGCACGATTTTGAGTGAGCTGGGGGGTCGGTCGGATGCTATGCACCTACCACTTCCAATCCAAAGACTGATGGTTCGATTCACCAAGGGTGGGAGCTCCTATGGATGGATAAATGGAAAATCATCACAAGTCTTGGAATTCTTGGTGGAATATTTAATTGATTTCTGGAAAAATAGTGCAATGCGTTAAGCAAGGTATGTACTCTACTTTACTAGCCCAGAATCAGGAAAGAAATCCCCTTTCCTTTTTGTTTACACGGTGTAAAACATTAGTAATGGAGAGAATTGAATAATCTAGGATTAACATTGTTTTTTACAATACACAGTGAAAGATGGCTGAATAAACGGTTAGTTGGTACAATACTTAGATGCCAACTTTTTAAGTATCCGATGATACATCTAAAGCAATATCAGCATCTCAACTTTTATAGGTCAAGAAAAAAGAGAGAAAAAACGAACCATCTTCAAGCTAAGATATGCAGCTCTGATATTTAAGAGTCTCCTGCTAATTATGAATCCAAATTATATTTGCATGAAGTTTAACATCTTTAAGTAGTTTACACTATGCATTTTCACCACTGAAAAGAACGAATATCAACTGACATTTTCTCCCTCAAATATGCACATACTTGAAATTCAGACACAATTAGTAATGTCAATTTAGCAGTCACTTGCAAGTTGAGAAATCTAACTGAATGTAATTGAGGATTTAGAAGTGGAATTATTGGAAAAGTCTGTTGAAACTAACAGTCATAATCACAATTTACTAGCAAAATCCATCTCTAAGCATTTAGGAGTCTATTCTTTTTTCTTTTTTTTTTAATAATCTTATAGTCAATAGTGGAGATGGCAGCTTTTTGCAAGATGAAGTTTCACCAGAGTGAACCCCCTCCTCCCACCCCCCAATTTTTCATCTCGTTAATATCAGACTGCTGGAAATAGTGTGAAGTCAGTAAACATTTGGAAGATAATAGCATCATAAAGAAGTTTTTGTGAGGCCCCACTCCATATTACTGGACAAAGGGTGGTCTTTAACTCAGAAAGTAAGTCCTTTGTCTCATTAATGAATAAATTTTCTGAAATAAGTTAAGGCCTTCACGGCTTTGACTTTATGTCACCATTCGGAGCGTCTTTTCCATCTCTAGTCAATATTCAGCTTCTGGAAAAGAGGTAGAACTCAACGGATTTGTAAGACGAATAGCACATTGAAGAAGTTTCTATGAGGTCCCTCTCCATATTGACTGGGCCAGGATTGATAAAGAAATGCAAATTGTTAGAATATTGTTATACTTTTCTTTCCTTTACTGTACACAACTAGAAAGTGCATATCTAAGAAATAGCACAAAAACATGCATTTACAGAAGAATCGAAGAATTTTCTCAGAAATGATAAAATACTGTTGAATCCCAGAATATTTTCATAATTTTCTTGTATTTCGGGCCTAGAGAAACCAAGACACTTACATTGAAATAGATGGAGTATTCAAGTTTTATGCCGATCAAACATATTTTATTGAAAAGTTACATATCTGTAAGTATGTGTACAAAGCAATGTCATATTCTAGATACTATATCCCCTGGGGAGTGTAATCCAATACATTGAATTGTCTCAATCTTGTACAACTATATCTGTGGTTGAAGCTACTCGACCTAATCCAGTTTATTGAACTCTCAAGCGGTATGTTGTGTTGTTAACTTCTTGGTGTCAATAGCATCATTGGTACTCCTGTTAAATGTTTCCCGAAGGTACCCTTCTCTTTCAAGAGGATTCTTGTTGGGCACGGATCAGAATCTGGACAATTATGGAGAATGGTCTTGTTCTGGAATCATCTTAATAGGGTGTATTTAAAAGCAAAGTAACTGGCCAAATGAGATAAATACAATTGTCCAAACATTTAGAAGAGAAACAAAAGAGAATCATAGCGAAGACACAAATAATTGTCTCTACCTTTTGAGCATAAGTATCTTAGAAGGTTCAAATGTTAAATGAATATGAATGTCACTTATGAGTATGATTGCACATATATGTTACATATGATAAAGTAGTATCATATATGTTTGTTGTAATATGCATGAATGATGTAATTATCATTCGCCTTGCACTAACTGAGTTCAACATGATACCTTTCCTACTGTTTTCAACAGTTCACTGACGAAATATAGGAAACAGTTAGAAATTTCGATCTGGTAAGTCGTTAAGAGTTCAAAATCCAACTCTTACATCTTTGAGAATAGTATTTCAATGTCTTTGTCCAAATCCTTTCTTTTAATAACTAATTTCTGAGAATGTGCGTTGCACATTTATCCCTAAATATCCAATACAAATTTTATATTGCAAATGATAAACAAATTATATTATCAGACTACTTCTCTATGCAACAAAATCAAAAGCCAAAGAATGCAAAAAGTAATAATATGAAAGTTAGATGTTAGAAAATCTTGCAAACTTGTTGCTGCTCTAGTGACATATATAATATAAGTTCAAAGAAAAATAAATACTCGAACATATACAAATATATGCATATAATAAAAGAATTTATTTCATAAAATTTAACTATTACCATGATAACAAAAAACTTAATTAATACATATAATCAACTCAGATGCGGTCATATGAATCTTGCTATGACTCAAACACATAGATATTTAAAAAAGATGATTGCATAATAACTATTGCAGAGCATAAAAATGAAAAAATACAACAATGCATATGCAAAATATTAATATCGAAATGGAAACCTAAAAATATTTTTGAAAGTAGTCTGATGGTTCTTAACTATAGTTGTCACTCTTTTCATGGCCAGTATCCTTTTCCTTTCTTCACAGCATCTGATTAGTGGTCAACCTCCTGAAACTTTTATTACCAATTCCTCCATTTCCTGGATCAACAATCCTTCCTACGCAATGAATTCCACAGATGGAGCCCAACTGCCACCCATCCTCTTGAGAGAAGGGAATGAGACTCTGTTTGTCTGTGGTTTCTTATGTGATTACAATGGCACTGCTTGTGTTTTTGGTGTCCTTTTATTCCCAAATACATATGATTCCTATCTATATTACCCGAGATTAGTTTGGTCAGCAAATCGGAATAATCCAGTTAAAGTTAATGCAACCTTGCAACTTAGGCAAGACGGAGGCTTGTTCTTGATGGACTCGAATGACAGTTTGATTTGGAAAACAAATACCAGCGGAAAACTTGTTTCAGGATTCAACTTGACAGAGATTGGAAATCTTGTCCTCTTTGGGAAAAGTAATGATACCATTTGGCAGTCTTTTGATCATCCTACAGACTCTTTGGTTCCTGGACAAATAGTGTCTCCTGGAAAGAAGCTGATATCAAGCATATCAGCAACAGACTGGAAAGAAGGTATGTTCACACTTGATATTAAAAGTTTTGGCCTTTTTGCTTACGTTGGGTCAAATCCCCGCCAACTCTATACCTCAACACTTAACGTGGAGAAACCTTTCCAGTTTCCGGGGCTAAGCTTCGTTTTGAGAAGGAATGTTTCCGGAGTGATGTTTTCCACAGGTATCCAATTTTCCAATGCTCGATTCATTAGATTTGGGCATGATGGGCATTTAAGGGTGTATCACTGGACAGGATCTTGGTCAGAGGAGTATGATATATTCACAACCTCCATTGGTGAGTGTGGGTATCCAACAGTGTGTGGGCATTACTCTATTTGTGGAAATGGGCAGTGTAGTTGTCCTCAAACCGCGGTTGGTCAAACTAACTTTCTCCAGCAAATCAATTACAGGCAGCCAAACCAGGGTTGTGTCCTTGGCACACCTATTTCTTGTGACCATTCCCAGTATCATATTCTTACGGAGCTTCAGGACACGGCTTATATTCCCCAATATTTGCAATATGGTATGAAAACAGATTTGGAAAACTGCAAAAGGTCTTGCTTAAGCAATTGTTCTTGCAAAGCAGCTCAATTTCAATTTAGTGATCCTGGTAGCACAATGGGTGACTGTGCATTGTTGAATGATGTGTTTTCGCTCATGAACAATGACGGAGCAACCAGTAAGACCACTTTTTTCATCAAGGTGCAGAACTCTTCTAACCTACAAGCCTCTCCATCACTTGTCTCTTCAGAGAAGAAATCAAAGCGTCTCGCATTGTTTGTAGGATCCATCACTGGGTCTTCAATTGGCTGGATTTGCATTATAATAACTTGTTTTTTCTTTCTTTTCAGACGAAGAAAAGTACTCAAGGAAGACGAGGAGGGGTTCCTTGACCAAGTAGCAGGAATGCCTTCTCGATTTTCCTATGAGGAACTGACTGTCATGACAGAAAATTTCAGTGAGAAACTTGGGGAAGGGGCGTTTGGTTCTGTATTTGAAGGAACTACGAGTGATGGCACCAAAATAGCGGTGAAGCGTCTGCAAGGTTTTGGTAATGTGAAGAAATCATTCTTGGCTGAGGTAGCAACAATAGGTAGCATTCAGCATGTCAATCTGATAAGACTTGTTGGATTTTGTGCAGAGAAATCACACAGACTTCTTGTTTATGAATACATGGCCAATGGATCTTTAGATAGGTGGATTTTTCACGGAAAACGGGAAAAATCTCTCACATGGGATGTCAGAAAAAAAATCATATCAGATGTTGCCAAGGGCCTAGCTTACCTACATGAAGACTGTAACAATAAAATTATTCATTTGGATATTAAACCTCAGAACATTCTTCTTGATTATAATTTCGAGGCAAAAGTATCAGATTTTGGGTTATCAAAGCTCGTGGGAAAAGATGAAAGTAAGATAGTTACAACAATGAGAGGAACACCAGGCTATTTGGCACCAGAATGGTTGAACTCGGCCATTACTGAGAAAGTGGATGTTTATAGCTTTGGGGTTGTGATCCTGGAAATCATCTGTGGCCGGAAAAATTTGGATCGTCTTCAAGATGAGAATGATATGCATTTGCTTAGTTTGTTCAAGAGAAAAGCAAAGGAGACACAATTCTCGGAAATGGTGGACGAGAACTGTGGAGACATGCAGCTTCATAGAGAAGAGGCTGTGGAAATGATGAAGATTGCAGCATGGTGTTTACAAAGTGATGATACTAAGAGGCCTTCCATGTCATTAGTAGTCAAGGTGTTGCAGGGTTTAGTGACTGCTGCAACCGACTTGGACTACAGCTTCCCTTATCCACCAACGGCGAGCGCTAATCAAGAAGGGGAAGTTGTGGTTCCTATCAGTTTGCCAGTTCCATCAGAGTTGTCAGGACCTAGGTGAACAGCTTATTAAGTTCCGACACTGTGCTCCTCCATCACTTGCTTCCTTGCTGTTATGAATTGTATATGTAATGTTATGAATTGCATAATTACTGATTCTTGGTAGAGTTTATCATCAAGATTGAATATCTATTGAATCACAACCATATATCTATTCCTTTTGATAGTGGAGCATTCAGAATTTTAAATTCATGGGTGTTTGAGTGTTGGGACTTTTCTTTACCCTAAAGTTGTTGTAAATCATAAAATAGAAGTGTAAAATTTTTTAGAAGGCAATTAAGAAAAACCCATTAAAAGAAAAATTAAACGTAAAAAAGTGAGCTAAGCAAGAAAAACAAAAAAAGAAAAAACAAAAGGAGAAAAAGAAGGAAAAGTCGGATTCGAACCTCATAATGGACCTTCAATTGATGCAAAGAAGCTACCCGAATTTTAAAGCAGTGGGTGCTATTCAACCAATATTTTAAAATTTATGAAATTTTTATATAAGATTATACAATTTGTGTCGGGTTAGTGGGTGCTCGAACACCAGAAACACTACTAAGTTTTGAGTTATCCCTTGTTATTTGTTTCCAAAAGCTCTAAAATGTACCCTTGTTTTATCATACTAGTCACTCGGCACGTGCTTGGCTCATGATTTCATATTGATTTATATAAAATTTATATTTTAACTAATTATTTTAAAGCGCAATATATGCGCTGCTAAAATATGTGTGAGACTTTTGAGTTACAAGGTAGAAATAAAAGTAAAATCTTTTTTCCTCTCAATTCATTTACAATGATGAATATTATAAGGAGAATTTCACTTCAATTATTGGGTCCAATGTACTATTAAGGATTTATCTCACGTAATATTTCTGACAATTAATCCTCTTTTGTGTATAATTCCTTCCACCTCAGTTATTAATTTTATGATTGCCATTTTTTGAAATTAATTCATTAATATTTTTCTTGGTAGTGTGGTATGTTCATTTTTTTCAAGATTTTATTATTTAGGAATCGATGAAGATCGATCAAATAATTTATTCAAATGAACTCAGTAATTTTTGACTTATGTATATATATTGAGAATTAATTCACTCAATATATATATATAAGTATTTGATTATTGAACTTATTGTGTATTAACTTGAGAAAAGAATCCTTATAACATTAATTTTAAATCTGCTCGAATTTTAGTTTGTCTTATTAGATCTCTAAGCAATTCAGGGAGTTTTTCTGGTTATCATGGATGATATTGCATGTATATAACACAATAAATATACCAATCAAATGTAAATAAAAATAATAAAATATACAAGAGTTATCATATTCTAATTGATGTCATTTTATATTATAATTATTCTAATTGATATAAATAAAAGGGATATATCTATCAAATTTTGATACTATTTTATGTAAGGTGCTGATATTTAGTGGTAGAAGTTTGTAAGTGATTTTTGTATTAGTTTGTAAATGTTATTTTAAATATATTTTTTCTTTTTTTGTTAAATGCGTCCTCTACTTGTATAAAAAAGTTGCATTCTGTAGAATCTACTATTTATTGAGACTATACATAATTGTAGGTAGAAGACAGTATTATATTTGTCTGAACGGAAGAACAAGTAAAGTGTGTTGGTAAAAAAAATTATTTTAAACTATATTTATTAATATGGATATACACACAAAACGGCTACTCATAAACATATACATAGGCACTTGCTGCAAACTACTCAACCTAAATTCAGTTAAACTCATTGTCTTTAAGTTGCATCAACTTATATAGATTTAATTATTTTTCTTTCTTTCTTTTTAAAATACTTCTTTTCCTCCTCACTTTTAACTTTTTTATTTTTTTTTTAATTTCTTTACTTTTTTAATCTTTTCCTTTTTAATTTATTTGAAAAAGATTACATGTATTTTCTTAAAAAAATTAAGAAAAGAATCCGTTATTTTTAATGTTACAATTTTTTATTTGATTTACTTTTTAAATTATTCATTTAAAATAAACATACTTTAAATACAAGACATTGTAATTAAATCCAAAGGAAAGACATAGAAAATAAAAGCAATAGAAAAAACAATGAAAGAAGATAAAAAATGAAAAAAGAAAAAACTTGAGAAAATGTTAAATACAAGGAAAAGATAATAAATAGTGGAAAAAATAAAGAAAAATACGTGTATTTGAGAAAAAATTTAATAAAAGGAAAAGAAAATAGAAGGCCAAGGAAAAATAATTTTTTTTTTTACGTATATTTGAGAAAATTTAAATACAAGTCAAAGAAAAAAAATATGTATTAACTTATTCTAAGTATAAGGCAACGAAAAAAAGTTGAAATAAAAAAATTTAAAAAAATTATATAGGAGGAGGTGGTGCGTGTATATCACAGTTAATTGAATTGGCTTGTGGTACAGCACATAGGTAATCTTAGCAGCTTTTCTGCAGTGTCATTAATTGATAGTGATGTGCCCCACAAATCCAAAGCCTCTGCGAAAAGGAGTTGGTTTCCAAGCTTAGATTGAACAGCAAATAATTGGTGGAAGACAATTAAGAAAAAAAATTCTACGGCCAAAGTAAATTTGCCCTGCACTTCTTAGGTTGTTCAATGAGGAAAGATTATATACTACATCACAGAACAGAACACAAAGAAACTTGCCTGCAAGGGGAGGATATAGTTGGGTATTAAAGAGTCTATGGAGCAAACTTCACATAAACCTGCAATGGCGTGGCAAGCCTCAATTCCTTTCTGCCAACCTCCAAAGGCGTCGCAAGCTGTTCCATAAGCTGAAACTTCTGGGTTTTGACCGAAAGCTTCGTTATTTGTGGCTAAATCTTCATCAACGCTTCTTTCAGGAACTTCCTCCCTCGTCATTGCCATCCACTTCATCAGAAAGATTGAAGTTCGCAAAAAATTGCCAGCGAGAGCCTTCAAACCATCTCCACTGGCAGTGAAAATCTTAGTGTTGATAGGATCACAAATTCTATGCAGTTGGATTTTGCAAAATTTGGTGGGAGCCTTCTTTCCTTCTTTTTATTACAACATTCTTGTGGCCAAAAGAAGGAAAATTTTATTTTTTTTTTTAAAAGGAAGCTTATGTAATTAATGGAGAAAAAAAATGACTATTATCAAGGGAGAAAGAGGTGAAAGTTGGACTTGGATGAGTTGAATGCCTTCCTTTAGTCCACCAGTTCTCCAAGTTGTAAAAAGTAAGCGCTTATTGCTGGCTAATCATATTATATTGGCATAATATATAAACAAACACCACTTGACCTCAAGTAAGCGCTCTTAACTTTCAAAATGCACATATAGACACCTCAATCCTCAACTGATAACTAAACACTCCAACTTGTGACACTTGACGCTGACATGTTTAGATAATTATTTTGTAAGCTGGAGTGTTCAATAGATATAGTAAAAACACATTGAGAGGTTTGGATGTGCAAACTAAAAGTTGGATTGTTTACTTTCCGGCTGAGGCCAACTTTGAATGTCTGATTATGTATTGTGCATATTATATTTTGCATTTTACATTAGAAAAGAATTCATTAGTCAGACTCCTTCAAACCACCAAAGATCTTATATTTAAGTTCAGTTTGTTTTCATCTAAAGACACTTCGTTCTGCGGAAGTTTTCTTTATCATCCATTATACTTTATGGCTTTATACAAGATTTTACCTTTCTTCTTCATTCTTTTCATTTGATAACCAGCCAAACTTTTGATTACAACTGCAAATCTTTCTACAACCTGGGTCAACAGTGTTTCTGCACCCCATTCAGTGGATATCACTGATGGTTCAAAAGTAAGGGCCATATTACTCAGAGGAACTTTTGGTTCAAAATATGCCTGTGGTTTCTACTGTGATGGCAATTGTGAGAGCTACCTCTTTGCCATATTCATTGTGCAAACCAACAGCATTTCCCATTTTACTTCTCCTGCAAGTGGATTCCCACTAGTTGTTTGGTCTGCTAACAGGAACAATCAGTTAGGACGAATTCTACTTTGCAGCTTACAGCAGAAGGAGACTTGGTACTCAGAGATGCTGACGGTACTTTGGCTTGGTCAACAAACAATGTTGGGAAATCATTTGGCTTAAACTGGACAGAAGTTAGTATCAGCGATGAAGCTGACAACAAGTGTCTCGACAACAAATTGGACTGAGGGAGGTTTGTTCTCCTTCTCTGCTACCGATAATGGTTTGGTTGGTTTTGTAGAGTCAAACCCTCCCCAAACATACTTTTCAAGGTATATTGGTGGATTGAATGCAAGGAGAGGCTCAAATTATGTTAGGTATTTGAATGGTACGCTAGCTTTACACTCAAAATCTAGTGATTCCAACAATCTGCAGACAGTGGTTTCAATTAGTCAAAGCATCCTCAGCAATATATGAAACTGGAGTCTGATGGACACTTGAAAGTGTATTGAGTGGCGAAGTGGGTGGAACGAGGTGGGTGATCTCCTGATAGATTTTAATGGAGAGTGTTATTACCCCCATGGTCTGTGGAAGATACGACATTTGTTCAACGGGGCAGTGTAGTTGTCCAAATCGAGCTCTAATTCAACTACCTACTTCAGACAGATAGATGTTAGGCAGGGTAATCTGGATTGCTCTGAGTCACAAGGCTGACTTGTAATGCTTTAAATAACAACACATTTCCAGACCTTCAAGATGTGGACTATTTCACATTTCTGCAGATAATAGAAACACTAATACGAATACCTGTAAAGATGCATGTTTGAGGAACTGTTCCTGTAAAGCAGCTCTATTTCATAGTGGTTTAAACTCATCCACAGGAGACTGCTGCCTGCCATCCGAGATCTCTTCACTAGCAAATAATGAGAAGAGCCGTACAAGGTACGACTCCCATGCATTTATAAAAGTACAGGTTGAACCTGAATCTGAACCTAATGCTGCTCCTCTAAACCGTTTTATAGTTGTGCTATACTTGGCTTTGTCATAGAACTTTCTGTCTTAGGCATCACAATTGGTATTGCACTTTTCATATTCTGGAAGAAGAGAATGTCCAATGTAGATGAGGGTTATCTAGATCACGTGCCAATGCCTACTAGATTTTCTTTCAATGATCTAAGGCTTTACCAAGAAGCTTGGTGAGTCATCTGAGCCTGAAGAGCAAAGTATAATGTTGAACTTAATCAGGAAAAAAGGCAGAGAAGGCAGTTGGTGGAGCAGGAGCTTATTGATAAGCACAGTGAAAATATGTAGTTTCACAAAAGAAAAAAGTAACAAAGACTATGCAGATTGTTGCCTGGTGTTTACAAAGTGATTACACGAAGAGGCCATCAATGTCAGTGGTGGTCAAGGCCATAGAGGGTGTTTAGATGTTGAAAAGGATCTAGACTACAACTTTAAGCCACAAACTGTGAATGGAACACCAAATATCAATTTTGCAGATTCGACTCCTTCACTGCCTTCAGTTCTATCAGGCACAAGGTGAGGAAGAAGTTCCATGTAAATTTTGTTAAGTTTTTAGTGTTTATGCAATTGCAGTTTGCTTGCTGTTGTGTAAATTTCTTCTTCAATGTTCACAAAGTTATGATTGTTTTCTTCAATTTATTGAAGCAAAGTTTGTCCTTTGAGAACAAATAAACTCAACAATGTGGATTTTGATATGCTTGGATAGTATGTATAAAGCTCTTTTTTTTTTTTTGCCTTTGAGAGTGGAAAGTTGAGCTTGGTAATCAGTCCGTCATTTGAAGAAAAACATCTGAAAGAGCTATCTGGAGGATTAAACAGGAATAAGGATAGCTTAATTGAGAACATTTCAAACGCAATACTTCAAAAGGTATTAAAGCCAACGTTATTGAAATTAAAATTGCATCTTATCTAAGGTAAATACTTGTGCACCTAGTGTACTACAAACCAAGTGATAAATGTGTGAAAAACACCGGCAGGAGGTTGCAACATTTACAGAAACAAAATCAATGCTTCATGCACCAGACCGTTTTTTAGCAAAAGCTGAAAGTAGCCTCTTATGTCCTCCTCTTGATAGGTATAATGATAGTTGACTCATTAATTTCAAGGCATATTTTGATAAATAGTCGGTCATAATCAGGTAGCAATACACAAACACCTAATAGTTCACGCAGAAACTTGCAAGAAATATGACATTTCACGTGTTTTTTTTACCATTATCTCTTAGATTTATAATATAACATCATTAAGCTGTACCATTATCTCTTAGATTTATAACATAACATCAATAGGCTGCTAGAGTCTAACAGTGTCTCTGAAAGTATTCCCAGTATGTTGCAATTATTTAGCTAATGTGAACATATTATGTCTAACCACATGGAACTTGACGCCATGCCTATACAAAGTAAATGAACCGAAATAACATCATATACAAGTAAGTCGGCAACAATTTTTAATCCAATATAAACAACTATGGATAGTCAGAGATTGCTTAAAATAAGCAATCATCGTACAAAGAGATCATAAGTATATACACACTATTATTTACATCGCATTATGAACGACATTGCAATCAGAAACCAATCTCCAACAGAATGCAAATTGAGTACGCTTACAGCTTTTCAGTAGACAGATGTAAGTCTCACTGGAACCACCTTGTCTCTAGCTGGATCACTGAATCCATCAGCCACAATTCTCACCACTTTCTTAAACGCAAAATGCAAGCAATTCGACAAAGCAGCCCAACACATCAACTCATAAACAAAATCAAAAGCCGGATCCGAGAACGACGATGATTCTTCCCAATTTGCCCCTCCAAATCCATCAAAATTCCATCCCCTACCACCACCACCACCGTTCCAGTTACTACCACCACCAAACGGCCCGTCATAATCACCTCCGTTAAATAAAAATCCGTTTTCATCTCCTTCATCAGCTCCACCACCGGCCAACGACTTCCGTCTAATCCGTCTAGCTTTACGAACCAACCTACGAGGTGCGGTTTTGACATTATTGTATTTCACACGCGGCGGCGCTAAGGCGTCGATCGGAGAAATCACAGCAGAGATTTGACGAACCCCGGCAGCGGCGGAGGAGAGAGATTGTTTCTCCGATGAGGAATCGGAGAGTGAAAGAACCTTATTGAGACTCCGATTCAGGAGAAGTTTTGAAAACCCTAGGCCTTGAGTGGTGGTGACTACCGTCGTTAGCGTATCGGAGATCACAGAAATTTCCATTGAAAAATCAATTTTGAATAGGAAGTTTGATTTTTGGGGGGAAGGGGACAATTTATATGGTGGTGGTTCATTGCAATTTTCCGGCGGCACAAGAGAGAAACGTGTGATTATCTGCAATGGTGGTTATTCCTGCAAATTTGATTTTTTATTTTTAATAGAGTACATATGTGTGCATTATTAAATAAGAAAAATTAGGAAAAATATTTTAAAACACATCTAAATTATTGAAAAATTTATCGTAATGCATATTAATTTTATGGAGTTTTATAGTTTTTTAGATTATTTTTGAATGAATTATTATGATTTATTTATTTAGCTAAACTAGAAAGTAAATATATGTATAAGCAATAATTTTGACATAACATATTGAAAGTAAAATGTATGAAAAATTAAAATAATTTAATCAATAATATTGAAGATAAAGTTAGAAAATTTTAAAAAGTTCTTAAGATTAATAAAAGATAAATTAATATTAATGAAGTTTGATTTTTCTTTTAGATAACGTATATAAATATTTTTTATATTTTGATAATTTAGTTCTTGATAAAAATATAAATAATTCACTTAAAAATATTTGGTGGGTCATAGAACTACCATAAAATTAATATATATTAAAATAATTTTTGCAATATTTTAAATATGTTTTAAAATATTATATAAAATAAACAAAACATAATTTTTGAGTGTGTAAACCATATAATTGTTGAGTACACAACTTTAAATTTTTTAAGAAAATCATTTTGTTCCCTTTTTGTTTCAGTTAGTTTCTTGGAACATGCTTACGCTGACTTTAGTAAGATTTATAACATAATATTATAATTATTAAAATAAGATTTTGACATAAATTAAAATTATTAAAATAAAATTTTGAGTAAATACTTTAGTGTGAAAGCATACATTGCTTGTATTTTAGGGTAAGACTACCTCCATAACAATCGTTGGAAATTTTGGGATGTGATCCTTCCCTGAAAACTAATAATGCTAGTTGCTTTGTGTGCTGGGTTATTTTTGGTCAATATGATTAGATATAACATATAAAGATACATAATCAAAATTTAATTAGACTCATGCGATTTTCTTTTTTGTTTCGAAAAAAGTTTGATATACCTTCAACTTTATAATTTAGAGTTGATATACTTCTCGTTTAAAAAAAGTCTGCAACAAATAGAGCACATTTGCCCTTTTTTTAGTGAACTTTTATTTTTTGAATTAAAAATATTTTTATTTTTAATTAAAAATTTGGCACGTGACTTTTAATAAATAATTCTATGGGTACTTATTTTTTAGATACATATGATATTTAATTAATTCTATAGATATTAATAAATAATTAAAATTTAATTGATGAGAATGTCACTCACATTTTTATCACTCACATTTATTTACCTAGAGGTTTTATTTTATATTTTCTTCTTTGTTTTGTTTTGGGCTTTGCCCATTTGAACTTGTCTTTTGACTAATAAAATGGCCCTTGCGCCGAATAAGCTCTTTAAAAAAAAATGTCACTCACATTATTGATGCAACTTGGATGAAATGGACGCTTGCATCAGGAGTCATAAAAAGGTATCTCTAAGCTTAAAAGTCAGTTTTACAGAGTGATAGCTAGATCTACTATATTGTATGGGAAACAGTGTTAGCCAACTAAGAACTTATATCCAAAAGACGAAGGTGACAGAGATGAGGGCAGTGCAATGGATTTGTGAGTTTACTAAGAGAGATAAGATTAGAAATGAGGTATTCGGGACAAGGTGGAATGACTTCAGTGAAAGACAAGATGCGGAAAGCGACATTGAGATGATTTAGTCATGTGATTGGAAGGGGCGCGGATCCCTAGTGTGGAGGCGTGAGGAGTTGACTATGGATGGACTTAGGCGAGATAGAGGTAGACTGAAGAAATATTATAGAGAGGTGATTAAATATAACATGAAGCAGTTATAACTTAGGGTACTGAGGAGACACCAAGAACGCATTTCGTTCCTTCGAAATGGCAAAAGAAGCCACAGAGGAATCATGGGTTGCCATTTCTTTCCAGGATGGGTATCACATAAGAGTATTCAGTCGCGAAACTAAGCGTAGAAGGTTGCCTGTTGATCCACGAAATGGGAATTCTGGCAATGGAATTCCAAACGGCATTTCTATTCCATGAACGTTGGGATGTAGCTAATTGAGAAGAACAAAAAAGGAGATAAATTAAGAACAGGACAGAAATCATGCTTTCATTTT
>JBDJHY010000102.1:16598182-16611352 GCA_039654485.1 Withania somnifera | reverse complement strand
TCACATGGTACCCCCCATGTTATATTGTCCATGTTCCGATTGATAGTCTGGGCGTGTAAGAGAATGTTAGAGTAGGTTAGAGTCCCTTCTTGGGGAATTCATGGGCTGTTAACCTCATTATGTGAACTGGGTAATCCTACTTTAAGCTAGCTTTGGGGTTAAGTTAAACCCAAGGGTCATATTTTCACACACCATCCCAATCCCGCAACCAATATGCACATATATGAAATCAGACACAATTTGCTGAACTTGGGAAATCGAAACTAATGTAATTTGAGGTTATATAGGTTTGATAGCTGCAAAGTTTCTTGAAATAATAATAACAATCATGCTTTACATCTACTAGTAGCTATCTGGAGCATGAGGCTTTACAAATTCAGTCAATGAAACAAGAAGTTATTTTTTCTATTATACTCGGTCAATACTGAGCAGCTGGAAAGAGTGCAAAAGTCATCAAATATTCACGTTTGAAGACAATAGCACAGTGAGTATATTTTCTGTTCGGTAGGCCCTTGAATGGGAAAAACTGAAGAGATAAATAAGTAGGAATTTTACTATATTTTTCTTTCCTTTGACTATAGTGAAGCTCTAAAATCTAAGAAAATCACAACAGGCATTAGTGACATATGCTGTAAATAGTGTTAGAATTACCAAATTAAAGTTTGAAAAATGATATCACACGGCAAATATTAAATGTGATGCCTTTCTCCTAACCACTCAGCAAAGATTGGAAAAAGAAACTAATTAGTGAAGAAAATTACAATTACAAGTATCACTTTGGAAATTGGTATGTTTTTCTCATTCATATGTACACAACAAGAACGTCATATCCCAAAAAAGTCATAACAGAGAGAGTAACAACTACCTAGCTTTGGGGCAAGCAATGATTTCAGGCCAGAGTGTGTATCTTCCTATCCTTCTCTTCATTTATCCCCACTTTTTCTCATCTAGGTTTGCTTTCCCGCAACCTTTACGGGACTATAATGCCAGTCTTTTGAATTCTTCCTCCGGACTTTCCAATTCTTGGATCAATATGCCATCTATTAGAGTTGTCAATTCCTCTGAGTTCTCTGGATTGAGACCTATTCTTCAGAGCAGAAAAGATAGAGCTCAGTTTCTCTTTGCCTTCTCTTGTCTCCCTAACAATACCACAGACTACCTTCTTGGTATCCTCTTATCCGGCAACATCTCCAGTGGTGTTTCCCCCCAGTTAGTTTGGTCTGCTAACAGGCACCATCCAGTGAAAATTAATGCAACCTTGAAACTAGGCCAAGATGGCAACTTGGTCTTGAAAGACTCTGATGGCACTCTTGTTTGGTCCACTAATACTACTGGAAAATCTGTTTCAGGCTTACATTTAACAGAAATGGGAAATCTTGTGCTCTTTAATAAGAGACGTCGTGCAATTTGGCAGTCATTTGATCATCCAACAGATTGTTTGCTTCCAAGTCAGAAGTTGGTTTCTGGACAGAAGCTGATAGCAAGCGTTTCAGCATCCGATCAATCATTTTCTTTTGCTGTTCTTAACGGAAGCCTGGTGTCTTCTGTAGATACCGACCCACCTCAGTATTATATCGCTTCAAGTGGCGCTATCACTAGTCAATTTTTCTTTTATGACGGTCAAACCTTTACTGCTTTACAAGACCCTCTTACTCCAGAAACCAATTTTATAAAGCTTGGGCCTGATGGACATTTAAATGTATACCAATGGTCTGTAATTGATTGGAACGAAGTATCCGACATTTTATATCCATATTCAGGGAACTGTGGGTTCCCAATGGTGTGTGGAAGATATAGCATTTGTACAAATGATGGGCAATGTAATTGTCCAATAGAAGGAAACTTCTTCAGGCCAATACAGAGGAACCCAAATCTCGGATGTTCACAGCTAACATCCATTTCTTGCAACTCTTCGCAGTATCATAGTCTTATAGAGCTCAAGGAGACTACATACTTCTCATTTGAGATCAACTTTAATGCAAGTTTGAACATGTGGTTTGAGGGGATAAAGTTGGAAGATTGCAAATCGGCCTGTCTGAGTAACTGTTCTTGCAAGGCTGCTGTTTGGTCTGGAACACTAAGAAAAAACTGCTTATTACTAAATGAAGTCTTCTCTCTAATGGACAACTGGGCAGGGAGTGACAAGACAAAAGTTTTTCTTAAGGTGCAGAATTCCGTAAAATCACAGTATCAGGCACCAATCATTTCTCAAAGTAAGCAATCAAGACCTCTGAAACTGGTAGTATCATCTACTGTTGCAGCTTCAGTGGGAATAATATTGAGTATCAGTACGTGGTTTATTTTTTCAAAGAAGAGGGCACTGTCCGGAAAGGCTGGGGATCTTCTGGATCTAGCACCAATCTTACCGGGAATACTAACTCGATTCTCTTACAATGAGTTGAAAATAATTACACTAGATTTCAGCACAAAGCTCGGGGAAGGAGGATTTGGCTCTGTATACGAAGGAACACTAAGTAATGGCAACAAAATAGCTGTGAAGTGTCTGAGTGGTCTAGGTCAAGTTAAAGATTCATTCTTAACAGAAGTAAAGATAGTTGGTAGCATTCACCATGTCAATTTGGTAAAACTTATTGGCTTTTGTGCCGAAAAAGACCACAGGGTTCTGATCTATGAGTACATGGTAAACGGATCATTGGATAGGTGGATTTATCATGAAAAGCAAGAAAATGGGCTTACATGGCTTACAAGGCAAAGAATAATATCAGATATTGCCAAAGGACTAGCTTATCTTCATCACGAATGCAGCCATAAGATAATTCATTTGGACATCAAACCACACAACATCCTCTTAGATCAAAATTTCAATGCTAAGGTGTCTGATTTTGGGTTGTCAAAACTAATTGAGAAAGACAAAAGCAAAGTTGTGACTCAAATGAGAGGAACACCAGGGTACTTAGCTCCTGAATGGTTGAGGTCAGTGATTACTGAGAAAGTAGACGTGTATGCCTTTGGAATTGTGCTCCTGGAAGTTCTTTGTGGACGAAAGAATTTGGATTGGTCGCAGGCCGATGAAGACGATGCCCATTTGCTTAGTGTTTTTAGGAGAAAAGCAGAAAAAGAGCAGCTAATGGATATGGTTGACAAAAATAATGAGGATATGCAGCTCCACAGAGAAGCAGTGACAGAAATGATGAGCCTCGCTGCATGGTGTCTACAAGGTGATTTCAGCAAGACGCCATCCATGTCATTGGTGGTTAAGGTACTGGAAGGTTTAGTGCCCGTCGAGACCAATTTGGATTTCAATTTCACAAACCTAGCTGAGGTTGGATCAGGCAACCAACAGATGGAAGCCACTATCAGAACAATATGGTTGGACACATGTCAACTATTTGCATATCCCAATTCTATCATAACTTCATATGGTGTATGAGATTACAACTCATGAATGTAATATTCGATAGTTTTGCATTAGATTTTTGAGCTTCATGTACTATTATGTAGAGGCTCCTGATGAATTCATATATGATAGCTGACAGGAGATATTCTTGGTTCTCTCCTAGATTTCCCGAGGAAAAAGATGAAATCAATAGGGAGTCAGTTCTAGTTATATGATTGGGATGGGATAAGGGTATAACATTTATCCTAGTGTTTAGATTTATTTGAGTCCGCGGAAGAGACTGGATTGGCCTATTTAATGGGCAAAGTCTGTTCAAGAAATTTTTTTGCCAACAAATGATTTTCAAGGCTAAAAAGCTAATACCTAAGTACTACCTATATCTTTACATGGAGATAACTGTATCCTTACTGTTAAAGTACTACAGATTAGATTTTAAGAATGAGTCGGTGATTGTTAGTAGTGATTCTTATCAATATTGAACAAGCTAGTCAGTATGTAATGCAGGCGCGATAACCCCACTACCCCTTCTACTTAACAAGATGTAAAACATTTGTGGAGATCAGCATGGATTTTGTATAGCAGGCAACATGAGTGAATCACCAAAATATGAGATGAGGTTACTCCAACTGGTTTAAGTTTTTAGCAACTGTGCTTTGTAGAAAGACATAAGAGTTTGTTGGGGACTTTTAGCCATTAATTAAACCAATCATGCAATTTTAGTCCCTTGACATAACAAAGCTAACGGAACAAATAAAATTTTAACACCAGAATTATTATTTGTCCTTACTGAACTAAGACAAGAAAAAGGAGAAGAATTTTATCTGAACAGCATTTTCGGTTTTATAGATGTGCTATGTAAACTTACTCAATTTGTTCTCATGAAAGCATGATAGATTCTGTTACATTTGTTCAGTTTTGTTAGTTGGTGGTTACTCATGGTTCGGTATTGTATGGTTCCTATCAGTATCTTACATATATGATATGGTATGCTTTGGTTCCATGGTTAGGCAACCATGAAAGGCCCCATTTTATGTAACCATCGATTTTGTGTTATCTCATGGTTACCTTGTACATTTTTTTAACCTCTATTTATTATTTAATAATTCAATTTTATTGTTTGTTCTATCTTTTTATAGTTGTGCTACTCTGTGTTTTACTTTTTTGTATGTTATCTTTCAAATTATTGATGTGCGAGATTATGTAATGACGAAAAATGATACAGTCTATCCAAGCGTTGTATTCATCAAAACAATACAATACGACAGACTGCCATACTGCATTATGAAACAACCATCCAAAGAAAGGGTTAGGGACTAAACTTCACAATTGGTTTAGTCGAAGGTCATATATGCTCATTCAAATGTTATGAGTACTAAAAATAAAATTAAGCAATAACGTAAGGATTAAAATCATTACTTCCTCTTTTCTTGAAATAGCAAAAACAAGTTCGCCATCCCATAGCCTAACCCAAGAAACACTCAGCTGAATTAGGATGAAACGTGGTTTTATGTTTCTACCCTTTTCATGTATTATTTTTCTTAAAAGTAGGAAAGTAACTGTAAAAGGTTAAAAACTGAAGGAAATGGGAGATTCTAAGATAGGTATACACTTGTATAAATACATGTACATGAAGGAATAATACGCCATTCTTTCCTTTCTACAGTTTATTTTTATAAGGTTTAATTGTCGTTATGCTTGCATCCTCGAAAGAACACATCTATGAAAGAACACATCTATGGTGACAGATTATAAGAACTCTAAAGGACTTTCCACTTTTCAGAAACTTCAATAGTGCCTTTGTTAAGTAACATGAAGGTCAAAAATCTAATATAGAAGTTACTGAACATTACATTTCATGAATTATAATCTCACACAATAAGTGTTACGCTAGAATTGGAAATGTTGCAATATATTACATTACCCAACCATAATTGATTCTTTCAAAGATAAACTATTTTAAGCATATTGTTTACCTTGGTCCAGATAAAATTGAAGGAAATTTTGAACTCATAATGGTATCCTTCGGTTGGTTGCCTTCCCCAACCTCAGGTACATGAGTGAAATTAACCACCAATGACATGGAAGGCCTCTTGGAAAAATCTCCCTGTAGAAACCACGCAGCAAGGTTCATCATTTCTGTCACGGATTCTCTGTGGAGCTGCATATCCTTGTTGTTTTTGTCAACCATGTCCATGATCTGCTCTTGTTCAGCTTTTCTCCTAAAGACACAATAGACATATTCTTCATCAGTTTGGGACCAATCTACATTCTTTCGCCCACAGAGAACTTCCAAGAGCACAATTCCAAAAGCATATGCATCAACTATCTCAGTGATTACTGAGCTCAACCATTCAGGGGCTAATTATCCTGGTGTTCCTCTCATTCTAGTAACCACTTTCTTTTTTCTTTATCAATTAGTTTCGATAACCCAAAATCTGATATCTTAGCATTAAAATATTGATCTAGAAGGATGTTTTGGGGTTTGACCAGATGAATTATCTTCTGGCTGCAATCCTCATGTAGGTATGCTAACCCTTTGGCAATATCTGATATTATCCTTTGCCTTGTGTTCCATGTAAGCCCATTTTCTTTCTTTTCATGCGTAATCCACCTATCCAATGATCCATTTACCATTTACCAGATTAATCTGGTGAATGCCACCGACTGTTTTTATTTCTGTTAGGAATGATTACTTTACTTGTCCTACACCATCCAGATGCTTCACAGCTATTTTGGTGCCACTTCTCAGTGTTCCTTCATAGACAGAGCCAAATCCTCCTTCCCCCGAGCTTTCTACTGAAATCTTCTGTAATCATTTTTAGCTAGTTGTAAGAGAATCGAGTTAGAATTCCTGGTAAGATTGGTTCCGCATCCAAAAAATCCCCAACCTTTCTGGAATCATGTGTACTCTTTTTGAAAATAATGAAGCAATTAGTTATGCTTAAAATTATCCCGAACAAAGCTGCAAGAGTAGATCCTATTATCACTTTGAGAGGACTTGATTTCGTTCCTTCAGGAATGATTGGAGATGGAGTCTGTGCTTTTGAGGGATTCTGCACCTTAAGAAAAACTGTCATTTTGTTTCCTTCCCCATTGTCTATGAGAGAGAAGACTTCATTAAGCAACAAACAGCTCCCTATGTGGTTCTCATTCGGAACATATTCAAAAACAGCAGCCTTGCAGGAACAGTTACTCAGACAGACCCTTTTGCAATCTTCCAATTCCTCGAGCCATAATATGCTCAAAACTAGATAATGATTGATGTTTACGGCAAAATATGTGGCATTCTTGATCTCTATGAAACTATGATACTGTGAAGAGTCGCAGTAGATGGAAGTCAGCTGTGAACATCCAAGATCTGACATCCTCTCAGAAAATGGTCTGAAGAAGTTGTCCTCTGGTGGACAAGTACATTGCCCGTTCTGCGAACAAATACCATATCTTCCACATACCATTTGGTACCCACAGTTTCCTACATTGGATAAAATGTCACACTTCGTTCCAATCAATTAGAGACCATTGATATACCTTTAAATGTCCATCAGCCTCAAGCTTCATGAATTGAGCTGTCTATGTAGGAGGGTATTGTAAAGCAGTAAGCCTTAGACCATCGAAATGGAAATAAGGACTATCGGGATGATCTGAATTGTAGTAATACTGAGGTGGATCAGTATCTGTGTATGTGGCCCAGCTTTCGTTGAAAACAGAAAGAGCAAGCAAACCTAGGGTGATTGGATACTAAACACTTACTACGAGCTTTCTACCAGAAACCAAAATTCTGATCTGGAAGTAAACAATCCGTTGGATGATTAAAAGACTCCCAAATTCAGAGCACCAGATTTCCCATTTCTGTTAAGTTTATGCCTGAAACAGATTTGCCAGTAGTATTAGTGGACCAAACCAGAGTGCCATCAGAGTCTGTCTAGACCAAGCTGCCATCTTGGCCTAGTTGCAAGGTTGCATTGGCTTTCACAGGATGGTTCCTGTTTGCAGATCAAACTAACTGGGGTTTATTTATCATATCGTCCTTCCCATCATTTCTGTTGTGATACAAAAGGACACCAAGAAAGCATGGCATTGTTGCAGCAGAAGCCATAGATGAATTGTGGACCGGCATTTCCTCGATGAATTATGGGTGTCAAATCATACAATTCAGTGGAATTAACAAGAAGAGACCAACTGTTGATCCAGTAAGAGGAAAGCCTAACAAGCCCTGCAACAGAGTTCAAAAGACTGGTGTTGTAGTCCCATAAAGGTTGCGATAAAGCAAACTGAGGCAACAAAAGAGGAGAAAAATTAAGAGAAGGATAGGAAAATAAAGTCTGTGCTCTGCAAGCATTGTTTTGTAAACGAATCCAATAAATTATACGGAATCTTTTTGTAGTGCTTTTTCTGGGGATATTACCTTCTTGTTGTGTATAGTTGAAGAAAGAAAATGAGCATACAGTAATCGTAATTTGCCCCATAAATCAGTTTTAGATTAACTAGGGTCCTTTTCAATCTTTTCTCATAGGAAAGGCATCGTGAACTCTATTGACTACCAACACTATTTTCAGTAGCCCACTTAGACTAAAGCAATGATTTCTCATTTATTTACTAAAATTTGAAAGCATGAATATGATTATCAGTTTCAATTATTAAGAGCGTCGACAAAAAAGTTGCAAATCCTAGTAATTCCATTAGTTTCTATTTCTCAATTTGCAGTAACAACTAAATTGAGATCACTAGTTTCTGAATTTCATGCATGCGAGGATACAAGAAAGGAATATATCAGTTTTCCTGTTCTTCGATTAAAGTGATGAACAGTCAGCTACTGGAAAGAAGGTAGAAGTTAACAAAAGTTTAGAAGAAAACAACACATTGAAAAAGTGTCTATGAGGTCCCTCTCCCTGTGGACTGGAAAGGATTGACCAAAAGACACAACATGTTGGAATTTTGTATAATTTTCTTTTCCTATCTGTACATAACTTGATTGAATTTGCTAATGATAACTTCAATTTCCCTTTCCCTATTTCCTTTTCGAATTAGGTACTTCAATAGGTAGTGTCCAGTAAGCTTTATTGTGATACACTCCTGGAAAACTAGGCCTGAAAATTAGTTTGTCTTTGTTAGCGTAGGTTATAAAGAGATAAAAAGTAGAAGATGGGAAAAGTATATCTATTATTAATCAATTGACAACTATTTAAAGAGTTTGTACAAGAACTATATCAACAAGGAGAGACTTGAAAGATAATGATTATCAAAAAGAGTTCACATCAAAATTGAATTCTACAACAAGAATGACTCTATCATCCGTTATTATGCCTCCGCAAGTTGGTGGTGTCAACAAAACCCAACTTGAAAAAATGTTTGACAAAAGAAGCTTTTGGAAGTGGCTTGGTAAGTATGTTTGCCACTTGATCAGCAGTGTAAAGGTGTTGAACTGTGATATCCTTGTTTTGGACTTGTTCCCGAACAAAGTGAAAGTCAATAGCAATATGTTCCATCCGACTAAGAAACACCGGGTTGGAGCAAAGGTAGGTGGTGCTGACATTGTCACAAAAGATCCGAGGAATGGCTGAAATACTTAACCGAAGCTCACAGAGTAAAGTTGTTAGCCAATTGGTCCCTGAAATAGTAGCTACACAGCCCAATATTCTGCTTGTGTAGAGGAACGAGAGGCAGATCTTTGCTTTTTAGAGGAACATAACCTGTGGTGGATGTTCAATTAAGAGGATCTCCAGCCCAGACAGAATTTGAGTAGGTTAGAAGAAGGTGATTATGTTCTTTGGAAATTCGGAGGCCAAATGAGGATGTCTGGTAAAAATACCGAAGCAGACGTTTCATGTCTGTCCAATGAGATATTAAGTGTTGGTGCATGGCCTGTGAGAGTTTGCTAACAACAAATATTATGTCCGGACGAGTAAAAGAAAAATACTGAAGTTTACCGGTTATCCGCCTATAAAGAGAGCAATCAACTAAAGAATCTTCAGCAGACTCCGGGAAAACAACTGTAGAAGCCATTGGTGTTGGATCACCCTTGCAATTTTGCATATTAGCTTCCTGCAAAAGATCTGCGATGTATTTATATTGAGACAACAGAAGATCACCAGGATAAGAAAAAACTTCAACAACAAGGAAATAATGAAGTGGACCAAGATCCTTTAGAGAGAACCGGGTTGCAATATTATCAATAATATGTTGAACACCACGAATCTAATTTCCCGTAACTATTATGTCATCAACATATACTAGGATATAATCAATAAACTCAAAACTATGCAAACAAAAAAGAGTCATATTGGGATTTAATAAATCCCAAAGTAATCAAATAATCTTTGAGTTTAGTGTACCAAGCCTGGAGCTTGTTTGAGGCCATAAATAGCTTTGTTCGGCTTGTAAACATGCGTGGGATATGTATAATCTTTGAAACCTGGTGGTTGTCGCATATAGACTTCCTCATCAAGACGGCCTTGCAGGAAGGCATTATTGATGTCAAGTTGATGAATGGGACAACTTTGTTGTGTTGTAATTGCAAGAACAAGTCGAACAGTTGCGGGTTTCACCGCAGGGCTAAAGGTACATTGGAAGTCAAGGCTAGGTTGTTGTGTGAATCCTTTGGCAACCAAGAGAGCTTTGGAACCCGAACAAGCCACTTACAATCCCCCATATTTTTTGAAGGATCACATGGTACCAACGCCCATGTTCGGTTCTTAACTAAGGCATCAAATTCATTTTTCATAGCTTCGTGCCAGCGTGGGACTTGTTGAGCTTGCTTAAAAGTTCTAGGTAGGGAGAAAGTGGTTTGGATAACGGTGTGGAATTGTTTAGGCTTAAGGCTATTAGTCTTAGACCAAGTTATCATGTGATAAGTAGCCGTCACCGTAGAATTAGGGGTAACTTGGGAAGGTTATGGGGCCATGGTAGGTGGGAAAAGTGATGAGGAAGAGAGTTGTATCACTGGGTTCAAGGTCAAAGGTCAAGTGGACTTATTTCGACGTTGGTAAGTGATCATTGTGGGTTGCGTCTGAGCATTTAAATAGGGAGAAGGATGAACTAGAGAGGCTCAAACATTTGGTTGAGGTGAATTATGGATGGGAACTGAACGTTGTATGATGAGGGGAGGGGAATATGGATATGTTGGAGAAGGAGAAGAAGTATCAAATAAAATAGAACTTAAATTACCTGAGACAAGGCTAGCTTCCAGGGCAGAGAAGATGGGTAAATGCGTGTCCACGGGCTGCCGCACAAGTGGAGCAGGAAGCTCATAAGAACCATTTGAATTTTTAGTTGTATCCGGTTATCGTTG
Organism: Withania somnifera; assembly: GCA_039654485.1. Taxonomy (NCBI): domain Eukaryota; kingdom Viridiplantae; phylum Streptophyta; class Magnoliopsida; order Solanales; family Solanaceae; genus Withania; species Withania somnifera. The sequence continues at coordinate 16,600,706 of JBDJHY010000102.1, read as the reverse complement.
TTCAGTTGAAAAAAATTCCCAAGATACATTTTGATTTTGTGTTTTTTTCAATGGGAAAAATATTTTCAAAAGGAAACTGGTTTTCTAAAAATAAGACACCACGAGATATATACAGTTTGCAAGTTAAAGGATCAAAATATTGATGGCAGTAATGTTTATTTGAAAATCCTAAATAAATACATGGTGCAGAACAGGGCTCCAATTTGTTTTTGGCATATGGTTTGAGCCATGGATAACACAAGCAACCAAATACTTTAATGGAGTCATATTTGGGTATAGTTCGAAATAAAATTTCAAAGGGGGTCTTATGCTGAAGATTGGGTGTAGTTAGCCTGTTTATCTGTTTATAAGATAAACAGCTTGTTGACAGGCAAAACTCCAAAAGTGGAAGGGAAAGACGCTTGGTGCATTAAGGTTCTATGCCATGTGTTTTGAGATAGGACTGCAGTGTATAAAGATTGAATTTTGGTGTTGAACCTACGTTCAAGCAATGGATGGAGATTTTGGAAAACTTCCAGAGTTCCATTTTTTGATTTTAAAGTGAACAAACCACATATACTTAGAAAACTTATCAAACAAATAACACACAATATCTTTTTTTATCAATCGATAAACCTAGAGATAGACCCCATAAATCGCTATAAAGGATTTCCTGGGGCTTATCACTTTGCAATGAATTATCTGAGAAAGTCAATCTATGCATTTTATTTGAAGAACAAGAATTACAAATAGAACTAGCTTTAGGATTTAAAACAGGAAGTCAATAATTATTCAAGATAGTATTTAAAACACGAAGATTAGGATGTCCTAAATGTCGATTCCACAGGTGAATTGGAACAGCCACATTGCATTGAGGAGAGCGATGTGTATAGCCCGGTGGACACACATACAACCCATCTTTATTCTGCCCCACGAATAAGAATGCCCCCCGTATTCAGATCCTTCACAAGATAATAGAAAGGAAAAAATTCAACAGACGAATAATTATCACGATAAAACTTGAAAACAGAAATGAGATTATCTTTTATAACTGGGGAGCATAAGGTATTGAGAAGTTTGAAATGATGATTTGATGCACTTATGTTAGAGTTACCTGTATGCGATATCAGAATAGTCTTACCATTGTCCATAGCTATCTCTACAGTGCCATAATAGTCATATACAGTGTCTAGGCTTTGAGCATCAGATGCAATATGATGAGTGGCTCCACTATCCACAATCCAAGGGGTCTGTTGAGAAGGAAAATAAACAGTAAAGTTTACCCGGTCCTACAGGTGCTACAGATTTTGCAGAATGACCTATGCGATCACATAGTTGGCAGCGAAGGTTTCTGCCAAAAGGATGTTGCTGATTATTTTTTCGCGGGCATTGTGCTTGCCATTGCTGTTTGTTGGAAGCATTGTTCACACCTGGACGAAGATTATCAGAGTAATTATTGTTACCTTGGAGAGAAGGATTTGAGCTTGTCTTTTGTGCTACGGCAGCGGTAATAGGAGTTGATACCGACTTTTTTCCTCCTCATGTTGTAGGTAAATCTCATAATCTTGAAGTTTTTCATAAAGCTCTTTATAGGAAATAGTAGAATCTCAAGCACGAATAGCAGCAGAGAGTTTTCAAAGTTCAGATCCGAGTCTATGAAAATTTTAACAATGAGTTCCGGGTTTGATACTGGCATACCAACAGTTGCAAGTTGGTCATAAAGTGATCGAACTTGATGAAGATAATCTGTAACTGGACGAGATTCTTTAGTTAGGCAAGCCAATCAGTCACGCAAGCTGAAAATTCTTGTTTGAGATTTGTTTGCATATGTCGTATGCAAAGCATCTCAGGCAGCTTTGGCGGAGTCTGCAACAGCAACAACAGGGGAAAACGTAGGATCAACGGAGACCAAGATAGCATTTTGAATTAACTAATCTTGGCGATACCAAAGAACAAACTGAGGATCATCAACGTCTTGATTATTTTGAGAGATAATGCGTGTGGGGGAAGGGATGCAGCCATTGAGATGCCCGTAAAGATTGTGACCACGCATAAGCATTGAAACTTGAGCTTTCCATAAGGAGAAATTATGACTGTCTGTTAATTTAATGGACAGTTGGGTAACTGGATTGAATTCAACAATAGCAATGGCATTGTTGACTCCATCAGCATTAGTTACAGAAGTATTAGGGGCCATTTTGGTCGAGTAAGCAGGAAGAAAAAAAATGGATCAACTCGTGGGAGTTTAGAAAGGCCATGATACCATAAAGAGATAAAAAGTAGAAGATAGGAAAAATATATTTGTTATTAATCAATTGACAGCGATTTAAAGAGTTTGTACAAGACCTATATCAACAAGGATAGACTTGAAAGAAAATGATTATCAAAAAGAGTTTACAACAAAATTGAATTCTATAACAAGAAGAACTTTATCATCCATTATTAGGTTAGAGTCCCATATAGATTGGAGAATGGTTTGTTAGAGTTAAGTTAGGCCCAAGGACATACCTTCACATGGTATTAGAGCTAGACCATACATGTTTGG
>JBDJHY010000102.1:16436685-16451286 GCA_039654485.1 Withania somnifera | reverse complement strand
TCTTGGGGTATTGTGGTGTTGAATGGTAGGTTGTTGTTGGAAGCTCTGGCTATGAGTTAGAGTTGGTCGGGTCATCTTTTGAAATTGACCGGGTAAATGGTTGTGGATTGATCCAAGCTTCCTTTTCCTTTATCTTTGCTCACCCCTTGAAGTGAATCTTCCTTAACACCGCCTTCTACCATATTCAACCTTTCCTCCATACTCCGATCTTATAATTCATTTTTGAGAGTTGTCTTGTAATCTATAACAAGGAGTTTGTAAGGTCATTTGAGGTTTTCCCGCATTATTTTTCATGTCTACCTGCTAAACTAGCAAAACAATTAGTAATAAAACTCGTCACACCACTCTTTATGCTAGCACTCCTTTACATCTAAGGCTTCTCCAAGATTGCTTGCGAAGTTCACCTCCACCCTATCAAATCAGTCTATCTTCTAACATTTGTGGTAGAGTGGATCTTTATAAACACATAATGGACTAAAAAAAGAGCGTACTTGAACCAAGAAATGGCAACAATAGTGCAAAACAAGAAAAGCTTTGAAAGAAATGGTATGAAAAAAATGGCTAAAAAATCTAGTATTAATTAGTACGATCGAATACTAATTACGAGTGTGTGAAATTTAGAGGAAACTATAATTTAAAGGTTGGGATTACTTGGAACACTTAGAAAATTTTGAAGTTGGGTTGATGGGGGTGGATGGTTCATCCCACCTTCAAGATTCGTCTAGTTGGTGTCGTTCCTTATCTTTCAAAATGTCTAAGTTCAGACGGTTGGTCTAGGGAATTTAGGACTGCTCATCCTCTATTGGATGATTTGTCCAATTGATATTTTCCTTAAGGAATAAGACTGCCTCCTTATACAATTGAATCGGCTTGAGCAGTAATAACTTTGACATGTCCAGTAGAGGACGAATCGTCCAAGCTCTTGGCTTGACTTATTATCCCAAAAGTTCTTCACAACCTCAAAGGATGAAAGGAATGAGTGGTTCGTCCTTTTTGGAACAGCTCGCCCAAGTGTGTCGTCTTAGAGATTTCGAACTGCCCAACTTGAGTTCTTCAAAGCTTCAATTTCTTTTTCTAAATCCAACACTTTTGACAACTATACCCATTGACTTGACCGAAATTAATGTCCCAAACAACTTTTGCACAACTTGATTGGAGGAAATTTGATCAAACCCCACTTTTGTTCATCTTCTTCCTATGAAGATTGAAAGAACACTCATGAACACTTGCAAAATTTAAATTTCCAACCACCACCAATCAAGCTCGGATTCACACCAAAACTGAGATGCCATCTCCTCCCACATTAGAGAACAAACCTCAGTAGGTTTCAATGCTCAGTTTCAACTCAAAATCGAATCCACTTAATTTTCTCCTTCAATCTTGAAGAACACCATGAATGTGGTTCTTCAAAAACTTGAAACTCTTCCAAAGCAACTCCAATTTACACCAAATTTATTTCCTAAGCTCCTTGAGCTATGAGAAATACTTTTAATCACTTTAAGAGCCCAAAAAAAACTCAACACTAAATTGAAGCTGAAAAAACGGATCTAAGATTATTTTTTAGAGATTTTTGGATTTTGATTTTTTTTGTTTTGTGATTTTTGAATTTATGATCCTAGAATTGTAATCCAGTGAAACAAATTATGAGTTTAGGCTCTGATACCAAATGATACGATCCCGGTTACGGATCGAAACTAATAACAACAGAAAAGAAGAGAAATCAAAAGATATGTGAAATTCAATAAAAAAATAAGAAACCCAATTGATTCACCCACAAATGAAGACCCGATTGTTTGATTAAGTAACCAATACTAGATGAGCAATCAAAGATACACCCACCTTAATTTCACTCGTACAACTATCAACTAATAATTACCAAGCTAATAAGCTATCATGAACCCTAATGAAGAAACTATGATATGAAATTTAATCATGAAAAACTAGGCAAATAAAAGACTAAGTATGAAAAACTAGGTAAATAAAAGACTAAGTATGCCTTAAATAGTCACATGCTTATTACATGCTTAGCCTACTAAATAGGTCTTTAAAAAATAGCCAAAATATATTAACAAAATGAGCCGGGCAGATTAATTCTTCTGGGGCGGCTTTGTTGGGCGAGCCGTCCACCACTAGGCGGCCCACTAGTTGAGTCGCCCTCCCTTTGGCAGTGCCTTGGGCAAACCATCATGCCTTGGACGAGCCACCCTCCCTTGGGCGGCTGGGATCTTCAAGGTGGGCGGTTTGCCCACTTGTCATGCTCACTTGACTCTATGTCCTCCTTGATCCTCCATAAGTGTAAAGCACACCTCGGGACTCTTCAATGATTTCCAATACAACTTTGTGCTTGAACAATGCTTGGAGTTATTGGAGATTCCGATCTTGACTTCTAGTGAAAGGTCTTGAAGGCATGATGATTTCCTCAGCGTTATCATAAAGTGCCAGTTATCCCATCTTCTCTCAATTCATTACAAAGGAGAAAATTTTCACTAGAAAAATGTAGAATGCATAAAAAGTGAGTAAAAAAAAGAGCTTTATTTAGTTGAAAGAAGGTGTGCATTTTTTTAGTTTTTTAGATTCAACTTTTGTTAAGAGTTTATTGAGTAATTCAGTGTTGTCGAACTGTTATATTTTAGAATAGACAAGTCAAGAAGATTGTTGCTAGATCGATAAAGATTTACTTAAATGGTCTTAAATCTCTTTAAAAAGAGCAGTATAACTGCCTCTTAGCTTAAAAATATTTTATTTTTCAATTGTAATTGTAATTTCACCAACATGGAGTGTAGACAAATCTTATCCCTAGCTATCTCGTGTGAGATAGAACGCCTGTTTCTAATATACTCTTAACTAAAAAAAAGCACTTTCAAAACAAATCAATAAATATGAGAGTAAAAGGTATAGTAAAAATAATATAGAAAATGAAAATACTAAATCAGAAATAGTAAAGGTACAGCAAGTGAACAGACAAAAATAGTTTATACAGTTGAAGAATAAGTTAACATTAATAAGTTAACATTAGAATTGTTATAATAATGAATTTTGATACATAGAAGAGGGAGTAACAAGGTGCATGCTCCAGATTAGGATCATGCTCTTTCATAAAAAGGGGGAGATTAATCACTTGAGCCTTTACGTCAATCCTAGATGTTCATACTTTTTAATTTAGAAACATATATTAAGATAATAAGCTAAGATTGTGTCATATCTATTTTTACAAAGAAAATATCATTGAAAAATGTCAATGAAACTACAAGGTTTTAAAGATAAAAACGTGTCAATTTTTATTTGAGAACAGATATTAAAAAGATCACCCTCATATATATAATTTGGTTGATTGATCCTTAAAATTTGCTAAATCCTCTTTGGCATTTTTAGAGTGTGTACTTCTTGTTGTTGGCTTTAATTTAGTTTATGGGAAAGTAGCATGCAAACAAAATACTATGCCTTCTTTTTTTCTCTTTGTCAAAAGCATTCAATAATTTTTTTCCTTTTTAAGATAATAAATAAAGAAGATTTGACTGCTTGACAAAGTTGAACCATGCAAAGCTAAAAGAAAGAGAGAAAAGCCAAAGAAATTGGAAAAACTTGCTGCAAGAGGAGATTATAAAGACACTATTTTTTTAGTTGTCTAAAAGGTTGTATAGATTGGTTACTTTTTTAGTGTTTAGATAATAAGATAAAAAAAAAAGATTTCTTTTTAAGTTAAAAAGTATAAGTTAAGATTTTTAATTTATAAATTATCTTTTAAGATACTTGTAAGTTATTAGTTCATCCAAAACATGTTCCAATCTAGTTTGCAAATACATATCACACAAAGTACAATCTAACATTTTGTTACTTGATCAGTCGTCAAGAGAAATAGATATAGTTGATATGCTAATCAATAAAGTTAACGTAGCAGCGATTAGTGGAGAAGCAGCAATAAAATATTTAGTATATTGAAATCTAAATTGAATTCGTTGAAAAGCAAGAGTCATATTTCTAATCCCCCCTCCCCCCAAGTTCATAAGTTAAAGAATTTACTTGGTGCAAAATATTATTTTTATTCTAAAAATCCTAAATAATATCGAAGTAAAAAATCATCAAAAATAAAATGTTCTAGTGCATAAATTTCAATGATTACTAGTAATGTTCTAGTGCATAAATTTTAATTAGTTATAATTTTGTTTCTAAACGAGGATGATGTCTATGTACATATATAACTAATAACCTGGTCAGCTTTGGAGTAATTAAATTGTTGATTAGACGTTATTATAATAATAATTATTAATTAATGGTTGCATTATTGCGTAATTAAAAGATTCTGGTTCATATGAAGTGGCTATGGCAATTTTCAATTTTTTTTCAAAAACAAAAACAAGTGGATTACAGTTAATTTCAAGTGTCAATTATAGAAAAATACATATACAACTGGCAAAAATTCAATCATGCATATCCATCAATATTTTCACGATATTAAATACCATTGAATATGTATGCATTCTTTAGAGATGGGAAAGTCTAGAGGCGGATTTAAAATTTAAATTTTATGAGTTTAATTTCTAAAAATTTTAATATTGAATTTATTATATATTTTAAAGTTATGAGTTCATATATATTATTTGTTATAAGTTTAATAAATTTTTATATAAAAATTTAAATTATTTGTAAAATTATGAATTTGCCCCTGATCTTAGAGTTGAGTCAAGTCGAAGATCCATTCTCTTATCTTGATTTCAATAATGAGGCTCATATCATTTCTTGGTTTATCGAATGTTAAGTCCTCATATCATATTAATCTTATTCTAGTTGATAAACTTGAGTGTGTAAAATATCCTACATCATTAGCAATACAACCATCTTTTTACATAATTGTTGACAATTCTTACCTCATGAACTAACTCGAATATATAATTATACATCTTTGGATTAGAATACACTCATCTACTATACTAAACAATTATTAGAAATTAAAGAAAGAGTTTATTTATAAACAATTATAAGATCAGTTATGCTCTAATATAGGAACCCATTCACATGCTTAACTCAACTATGTGGTTCTAATTATACGTCTAAAAAAAAGTTTTAACATAATTATTAATCAAATACTTGTTCTTCCTAATCTATTACTGTGAACTTATTATAGATTGTTTTAAACAAAAAAAAAACAGCTATATATATATATATATATATAAACCATGAGCAAATAAATGTATGTCTAAAATCGGAATACAAAAAGTATCTTCATATTTATATTAAATTGTTAAATACGTGAAATAGGTTTGTACGTAGGCTTTCAACACTTAATTATAATAAAATAATGTATATTTTTTATTTTATTAAATCACTTTACTATGATAATAAATTTATACGATGTGGATGTAAGCTTGCACATACAGAAGGAGAAATATTCTTTTATGGAATACTTCTCTTTTATTAAGGTAATAATAATATATTATTATCAATAATTTGAGGACATATGACCATTAATATTTCAAATTTTAATTAACTTCCCAAAAGCTTTGGACCTAAAAAAACTTTCCTTGGTAGCATGTAGTCGTGCTATTTCCCTGTATTCAGACTTCAGATCATTTTCTTTTTTCTTTGAGTGGAAAAATTGATGTAATTTTCTACTATTTACCAATAATATTTTTATTCATATATTTGCCTCCAAAAATATTCTAGAAAAAAAATTATAAATAAAAAAATTTAAGTAAGTGATAAATATTATTTTATTTTTAAAATTATTAACTTTCAATTTGAGCTTTCGAAATAGAGTTATTCTTATTAAAAAAAATTATTTTTTCTATATCAAATTTATTATATAAATATAAATTTAGACGAGATCATAGGGTATTAGACACATAATCCAGAAACTTAAGTAAAAAAGAAAAGAGTACGAAATATTTTAAGCAGTGAAATTATCTTTACAATATATAACTACAGTTATTAAAATTTAGAAAATGTAGTTATGTTTAGGATTTGTAGCAAATACACAATATATTCAGACACTAATACAATTCTTTTCCACATTTTCAGCTAATTTATATGCTCATTTGATACAATGGATATCCACAAGAATCGTTCGATATAAAATATAAGATATAATAATTTTAAAATAAAATATAAATAATTTTATTTTATATTTAATTAAAATTTTTAATTAATTCCAAAATTATTCTTATTTACATGATAAAATTAATTTCAAATAACTTATTCCAAACCAAATGATACCTAATACCATTGTTGATACTTTCATAGTTGCCCTCTAAACTATCATGTTTAGGAAGTTTACCAATAAAACAAATCATAGAACCTGAAAGGGTAGTTATGTCATTTCAGCTTACAAATTTGCTATTTCGAGCTGTTCCTAGAATATAGCCAAACTTCAGACAACAGTCCTAAGGCCCATTTTCTCAATTCTTCAAAATTGAATCTTTTCCTATGAACTCTCACTTTTTTGCTTAATAAAAAAAAGTGAACTAAATCACAAACCAACAAAGACACATAGAGTTTCAAAGATGGCAGGTTATAGAGGTGATGATGAGTATGATTACCTTTTCAAGCTTGTGTTGATAGGTGATTCAGGTGTTGGTAAATCCAATCTGCTTTCAAGATTCACAAAGAATGAATTCAATTTGGAGTCGAAATCTACTATTGGTGTTGAATTTGCAACTAAAAGTCTTAATGTTGATGGTAAAGTTATTAAAGCTCAGATTTGGGATACTGCTGGTCAAGAAAGGTAAAGATTCAATCTTTTTAATTTTTTTTTTGTATCTTTTGGTGATTTAATTTGTATATGTATGTGAATTTTTGTGTTTTTGTATGTGGGATTTTCTTATTTATGGTTTGAGTTGTAGTGGTTTTGTTGATTGGTTGTATGTGTTGAATTTGGTTTAACTGTCTCTAGTAGTATCTTCTGGTAATATACTTAGATATTTATGTCAATTTTTGTGTTTTTGTGCGTGGGGTTTTCTTATTTATGCTTTATGACTTGAGTTTGTGGTGCCTTTATTGATTGATTGTATATTCTTGGTGTAATAGTTTCTATTTAGTGTGTAAGCTTTTATTTTTGTAGTCTTAAGTATGCAATATTCTTAAGTAGTGGGGTTCAAAAGTAATTGTAACTAGTAAGTGGTTGCTTTTACGTGTTTGGGTTTTAGATGAGTGAGAATTGCTTGTGGTTACTTGGTTTAATCATCCTTTTTTAGGGTTCTTGTGTGTTGTTGTGTTTATTGGTACACTGGGTATGTTGTCGTTGCTAGTAATGTACTTTAGATATCTATGTCACTTTTTGTGTTTTTGTATGTGGGGTTTTCTTATTTTTGCTTTTATGGCTTGAGTTATAATAGTCTTGTTGATTGGTTGTATATTCCTGGTTAAACTTTGGTGTATCAGTCTCTATTAGTGTGTGGGATTTATTTATTTAACTTTAAGTCTGCAATATTTTTTAGTAGTGGGGGTCCCTGAGCAGTAGTAAAGCTATGTTGCTCCGACTCTCCAACAATACCGCCCCACCTGTGTCAGCTTCTCCAAAAGTACACTATTTTTGGAGCATTCAACAGGCACCCGTTAGCATTTTTGAAGAGTCCGAGCAACATAGGTAGTAAATGGTTGTTTGTATGTGTTTAGTGATTAGGTGAGTAAACCCTTTTAGGTGAGTGAGAATTGCTAATCTTCCTTTTGTATGGGTCCTGAATGTTGTTGTGTTTATTAGTATTGTCTAAGAATGTCTAGATGTGATATTGTTGCTTGAATGGTATTTCTTGTCTATACGGTGCAGTGTCTAAGATTACCTTTTATTAATCTTCTGGTAATATGTTTTAGATATCTATGTTTCTTTTTGTGTTTATATATGTGGGGTTTTCTTAATTATGCTTTTATGGCTTGCGTTATAGTGCTATTGTTGATTGCTTGCATCTTCTTGGTTGAACTCTGTGTAACAGTGTCTATTAGTCCCTGAGCTTTTATTTGTTTATTTTTGAATCTGCAATATTTTCAAGTTAACAGTTTCAAAAAAGTCTGCATTATTTTTAATTAGTTGGGTTCAAGAGTATTAGTAAGCTACGTTGCTCGGACACTCCAAAAATACTACTCCACTCGCGTCGGATTCTCTACAAAGATACTACTTTTGGAGAATCCTACATGCATCTGTCAACATTTTTGAAGAGTCTGAGCAACATGTAGTTAGTGGTTGCTTTTGTGTATTTGGGTTTTAGATAAGAGAGAATAGCTCCTGGCGTCATTGGTTTTAATCTTCCTTTTGTAGGGTTCTAGAATGGTCTTGTGTTTATTGGTATTGTCTAAAGAGTGTCTAGATGTGGTATTGTTGCTTGAATGGGATTTCTTGTCTATGGGGTGCAGTGTCTAAGGTTACCCCTTTTTTTAATCTTCTGGTGATATACTTTAGACATCTATGTTCTTTTTTGTTTCTGTGTATTTGGGGTTTTCTTAATTATGCTATATGGCTTGAGTTATAGTGCTTTTGTCGATTGCTTATATGTTCTTGGTTGAACTTGGTGTTTTAATAATTGTAAGTAGTGGGGTTCAAGAGTAGTAATAAGTGGCTGCTTTTATGTTGCTTCATGTTTTAATCATCCTTTTGTAGGGTTCTAGAATGTTGTTGTGTTTATTGGTATTGTCGAAGAGTGTCTAGATGTGGTATTGTTGCTTGAATGAGATTTCTTGTCTATGGGGTGCAGTTTTGAGGGACATGGACGGCTTACTGCCACCAACTATTAAAAAAAAAAGAGAAATTTTTATGTGCTTGGTTCATGAATAAGAATCAGATTTGATCGTGAGAGCATTTTGAAGACATAATGAAGTATATAAAAGTGTGTTGTCTCTTAACAAACTTTTTGATGAGATGATCGAACAATTCAACTTTTGTGCACGGTATGCGTACTCCTAGTTCTTTAGATGCTATTGTGGAGTTAGTCTGAGAGTTAGTTTAGAAATTTTAATTTCCAAATTTGTTATTATGAGATCATTTGAAAAATGGGGAGGGTATGTTTTCTTTTATGAAAAATAAATGATCTAAGCAACTCTCTGTTTTAGTCATAATTTTTGAAATCCTTGACCATTTTGATGTTTGACTTATTCGTAGTTTTTTCTTTTGGGCGTAACAACCTGATAACGGTATTTATTGGGGTGACTAGTTCATATTCATGCCGCATAGGAGCCATTAAATGGGTAAGTGCTCCTACCAAGGGGTTTCTCCTCCCCAGGGATTAAGCCGAGACCCTAGTTAAGGGGCTGAGGGATCCAATCCGTCCTTCCACACCCCTTGATGTCGATTTTGAGGGTGATTTCTTAGCTTTTCTGTTTTCAATTGATAAAAATCAAAAGAGAACTTGGTGTATACCAAAATGAATTGAATTTTTACTGGCATGGGATGTGGTATAGTATAATGGAATACTTTTTTCAAACAACTGCTTAAATATGAAATAGTTTTACTAAACTGAGCAATGTACAATATACTCCATTCCAGATGATGACATACTCTCTGGGGAACAAATTAATTTTCTGTTTGGTTGTAATATTTGCAAACATTTCTAGATGTTTATTATTGTAAAAAATTATGAGTACTTGTATTCTTTTTAAGTAGTTTCTACATTATAATATATACTTCAAAATAATCACGGGATTGATATCCCAATTCACATTTAGTCCTTTTAATCTGAATACTTCAACTCTGCTCAGAATGGAGGAATACTATCATAGCATTAATAATCATCAACGATACTAGTTTATCTTTTTGTTTTGATAAGGTAAAATAGATTTCACTAAAGGAGCACCAAGGTGGTACCCAGAGAAACACAAGTTAGAGCAAATTTTGTAACTGTTACAGACCCAAAACACCTATGACGTCCCGAAACTGATCTATCTTTGAAACTAGTTTTCTGAACACGTTGATTTTGATTAGTCTATTTTCTTGTATCATTGATTTTTGGTTTGTAGCAGCTCTACATGAAGAACATACCTCTTTGTCTAATATATGGAAATTGGAAAGCATACCCTTTATCAAGTTTCTGACTTATACTTTATCTTGTTGTTCTACCTTGTAGTATGTGTTTCTCCTTTTTTCTCTCCTCGATTAGATTACTGATGGAATGACGGTTATAGAACATACAAAATGAGTTAACAAAAAGGAGTGGAAGTACCGTATGGAAAAATCAGAGACTGTCATTTTGAGAAATAGATGTTTTAGGTGGATCCTTCATTTTCACTTCAAATTGGCGAAAACTATTTGTACACATACAATGTACGTACACACATCATAAAGGAAGAATCTGATCCAACTAAGCTAGAAATTAAACCAAGCCCCTTTATGGTCAGAATGCAAATAAATAAACTGAAAGTCATAGTTATAATGGCAGGACAGCCTGGTGCACTAAAGCTCCCTCTATGCGTGGGGTCGGGGGAATGGCTGAACCACAAGAGTTTATTGTACATCATAGTTGTAAGTGAAGTACTCCTCCATCCAATTTTATTTAGCATACCTTCTTTTTTAGTCCGTTCCAATAAACAATGTCACCTTACTATAATTAGGAAAAAAATCACTTTAAAATTCCTCTTTTATCCTTAAATTAATGATTTACAACGACAAAAATAATTTAAGAAATTAATTTAGATTACAAGTTTCAAAAGTCGTCCTTTTTTTCTTGTTCTTTTGTCTTGCTAGGATTTGATCCCTGAAATCCCATGATTTTCATCCACTTCACTGACAAGTCGCATCCTGGTCATTCGTAAGTCGTAGCTTCTATCGTATTTATTTTATTTAAAGGAAAGGAATGTTATAGATATTTTATATTGGCTAAAGAGAGAGAGAGAGAGGGAAAGAGAAATCACAGAAGTCATTTCTCCAAAAGGTAGTGATTGTGGTGAATGAAGAGAAATTTGGGGAACAAAAAGGTCCAGCTTAGTGAGAAATTTGGGGAACCAAAATACCTGAGGATGTGGTTTGACATTATGGGCTTCTAGGCTTTTGATCATAAGTGTGTTTCGCATGGCATTAACAATGGTATCACATCATTGTTTCTGTCTATACGTTCTATGTTCATGTTTCTGACAAATAAGAATATTTTGGTGCAAACTTTGTGCATGTTATTGATCCTCCTGCTTATTATAAAGCCCACATTTTGCTATATTCCCTACTGGTATTTGCGTGCAAAACCCTTTATCTGTGATGAATAACACTGCGACATGAGAAGTAATCTCTGACCAATTTCATCACTTGTGAAGAAAAAATATTGTTTTCTCTTCTAATTATTCCGCGTAAGGTGTATTTTAAGTCTGATATATTTACCCTCACTTTCCAACTTAGCCCTGAAAGATCACAGCAGAAGAAAGATGGCGCAGACCTCAATCCTTCTGGGCCTTTATTTTCTGTCTTATGGTTTCTTCACCTGTTGTTTTTCCATTATTGTGCAGATCATCTCTAATCCCGGGAGTTGTGGATTTATTTATATGTTTAGGAAAAAGAGCTAGAAATACTAATGGAAAGTATTTAGGTTAAGTCTTTTGAACCCATTTAAGTTGCATCTTGATACCACTTTTAAGTGTTCTGTAACCTTTTGATTTAGGCTTACATCTTTTGGACCTTTTCATTATTTTTCTTATTCAGTAAATTTGATACAAAAAGGGTCTATCGGAAACACCTTCCCTAACCTACAAAGCTAGAAATAAGGTTTGCTTACACCCACCCTCCCCAAACCCCACTTGTGGCATGATACTGTGTATGCTGTTGTATAGAAAAGGAGCAGATTGGATGAATCCTTGTTCCTTTTAAAACTTTTGTCAATTAGATGTACTGGTGCTTCAGTTTTTCTTGTGCCATACCAGGTACCGTGCCATTACCAGTGCTTATTATCGGGGAGCTGTGGGGGCTTTGCTCGTATATGATGTTACTCGACATGTTACCTTTGAGAACGTTACAAGGTGGTTGAAGGAGTTGAGAGACCATACTGACCCTAACATTGTAGTCATGCTCCTAGGCAACAAATCAGATCTTCGACATCTTGTGGCTGTTTCAACTGATGAGGCTCAATCTTTGGCAGAGAGGGAATCCCTATATTTCATGGAGACGTCTGCACTAGAAGCAACCAACGTTGAGAATGCGTTTACTGAAGTTCTCACACAGATATACCGGATTGTCAGTAAGAAAGCAGTCGAGGCAGGGGATGAAGGTGCTACTTCATCTGCCCCACCTAAAGGACAGACAATTAACATTAAAGATGAAGGTTCTGCTTGGAAAAAGTTGGGGTGCTGTTCATAGCGCTTTGTGGGATATAAGATTTATGCTAGACATGAGAATACCTTCTCTCCAAAGGAGCAGCTACTTTTAATTTCTAATTACAGAATGTCTAAACAAGTTGCTAGTTTTATGTGTTGTGGAGACGGTGTGTAATAACATATCTTCTTTTCTATTTCCTGTGTACCAATTGTTGGTGTTTAGGATTAAAAAATGATAAATCTGCGGTAGCCAAAAATGGATACTTTGTTATTCATAAACCATATTGTTTTCAAAAATGTTTATTTTTTTTATATTTAAAGTGTGATTATTCTATTTAAGGAGTAGTAAAGCCACCAACCAGCAGTCTAGACAAACATCTTTACCATAGGTTCAATAGTAAATATTTTTTTTTATATTCGGATTAATTTTTATGTATTTTAATTAAATTTATAAAATATTTATCTCAGATTATTTTCTCAAAAAATAATCAACTAATATTTTTTGTAATTTGAAATTAAATAGAAAAATCTTTTGGCATGTTTTCATGAGAGTTTAGTCTGATGAGGGGAAAAAATCTTCTTCTAGTAAAGCCACCAAGCAGCAGTCTAGACAAAAATACCTTGATGATTACAGAAATATTCTTCCATCCAAAAATAATATTATACCGTTGCAATAAATCATCAAACCCAAATAAAACATATTAATAAAATAAAATAAAAGTATATTTTCTTCTTTTTTTTCTTCTAATCTACCAAATCTTTACATAAAAATAAAATTACAAAAAAATAAAAATAAAAAAAAAGACACCTGAAAAACGTTGGAACCCAAAAAAAGAAGGAAAAAATTAAACTTTTCATGATCTCCTGTATGACACCTTGGAACCAATAAAAAACTGACACATGGCTTGTTATCCTGTAGCGCCACAACAGGTAGTTTCCACACTGTAACGCCGGAAAACAAACGAACATTCCGGCAATTCGCCGAGATCACCGTACAACAACTGATCCTCTTCCCGAATTGGCAACATTGACGCCACGTCACTATCATTCCACATCGACCCCACCGATGATGACGTGGCACTCTCCATCAACGTCGACGTAGTAGTTCCCATATCGGAGAACCAACCTAACTCACCGGCAAGCTCCGTAAATCCGGAAAATAGATTTGTCTCCTTCTCTTCCTCCGGCGCTGCTGCTGTAGTCGGGTGGTTGTCTCCGGCAGTGCCGGTGGAGGTGGTGGGTGAAGTAGTGGTTGTGGTGTGGTGGTGGTGTTTGGTGTTGGACGGAGTTTGGTGGTTGTGATCGGAGCAATATGTGATGAGGAGCATGGTGGGGTCGAGGCGGCTACGTTCAACTTGCTTTCTGGCGGGACAGCCTTTGGAGCTACTGCATCGATAATAACCCCTGTGCACATGTAACACATGTATAATATTAATAAAATATTTAAATATTAAATATTGTACTTAAAATAGTAAAAACGTTATAATACCCATAAAATTTGGTCATTTTTACAAAAAAATTTAGTAATTTAATTAATTGATTATTTAAACTTTCACTTTATTTTGTAATTGGATATTGTAGAAACCCGAGGTTAGATCAAAGTGTACAAGTTCATTTAAAAAATTAAAATCTTAAAGGCCACTATGCACAAAATCTTATCTAGTGGTGTAAATGTGAAATGTTATCAATGTGGCCATACTATGAAAATCAGTAAGAGCAAATGGTTAATAAATTAAGGAACAATGTGTTGTAAGTGTCCACCACTATAAGGAACAACAACATTAATGTTTTGCAGAATTGAACCCTTTGTTTAATAATGGCCAACATGAATGATGGTGGATGGTTCGAAATTTTGCAATAGTTAATTAAAAATCTTGAGTTTAAATTTTTTATTTTTTTATTTTTTAAACAAACCTTGTTAATTAACCACATTACGTCCATAAATAAATCTTGATTTGAATTTAGTTAGATTGTAATCAAATATCCAATTCGTTAATGGCATAAATGCTCCATTTCTACAATAAGAAGCAAGTACCATACATCATCCTTGTGGTTGCACTTAAAATAGCTTGTTTGACCGAATTTTCAAATTTTGTTTTATTTAGAAAGAGCTTTTGACAAGTAACCAAAAAAAAAACAAAATACTTTTATTATACTTTAGGGGGAAAATATTTCTTGCAGCTTTTAAAATACATTTTATGCTAATAATCATAGTTACTTATTCTCTTGCTTAAAAATTTAGCCAAACACTTGAATTCTTTAATATAAATAATTTTTTGCTTTTTGTAAATTTGACCAAACAAGCTTAGAAGCTAACTATGTAATCTGTGACATTTTTCATGGTAATTGAGAGAAAATTGTGTTTTTTACAAAGAAAATTGATTAAATTAA
>JBDJHY010000102.1:16399019-16409061 GCA_039654485.1 Withania somnifera | reverse complement strand
CCTTCACTATGACCTCGGAGTGGGCTCCGATCTAAACGAGGGCTATGACACTGACATCGTCCCTTTGACTATGACTCTGACGTCATCCCTTTGAATGTATTTTCGTTCTTTTCTTATGACGTGGATTCTCGTCATTAGAGTGGGAGTCAGTTGACTCCGATGAACTTTGTCGGGGTTTCTCCCCCGATTCTTGATTTTTTTCCTGATTGAGTTGAGTATCCTCATGGGGCCTCATCTCGAGGTGGTCAGTACTCCACTGCGGAAACAAAGCCTAGTGCTCCTGGGTGAATCTTTCTGCTGCGGTTGACTGAACATTTTTCATCGTCCGCTCCTGGTCATCTCACCATCTGGGATGGCGGGCGAGCACTTGGCTTGCTTGTGCCCTTCCTCCGCGGCTTCTACAGCCTCGTGTAGAAGTGTCGCGCGCCGTGGTCCTGCCACCACGACCTTCCCCTCGTATGCTTTTTCTTCTTGTGTTAACCATCTTTTCTAAGTGTTTGAACTTTAGTATTTTCAAACAAAAATCTTTAACTTTGGATTGTCCCCACAGATGGCGCCAATTGATGATTTCCAAAAGATCACCAACAAACCTACGAACAAAACTACCTTATAGTAAAAGACAATATCAATGGATCTTGAATAAGTGCCTGTAAAACAGAGCCCAGAGTGGTCCCCGGGGTAATTCTCTGATGCTTAAGTTAACAAAGAGCTTTGAGAGAATATATCAATAGTATTTGTGAATAGTATAGTGAGCGTACCTTTGTCTCCCTACTCTCTGACTTTTATATCTGTTTCTTGTAACGGCCACATTAGTGGGCATTTTAAATGGGGCGTAACCTCCGTAGTAGCTGTTGTCATTCTCTTTGTCATTACCGTTGTCCTATTAGTGAGTGCTATAATTAGGGAGTAACTTCCGCAACGATTGTTGCTACACTTATGGCTAATGATAATTATTTTACTGTCTATATTTAATGGTAATTACTTTACCGTTATTCTACAAAAGTAAAACCGTATTTAAATATGCATTTTACTTGAAAAAAAATTAAAATTTTGCGAGTAGAGGTCCCAAAATTGAAAATATGAAAATATTTGAAAATCAGATTTTATAAAATATAATTAAAAACTCAATGATCAAATAAATATTTAAAGATTAAGTTTTCATATTATATGGTTGAATACTAGCTTAACTGATCCAACATGTGTATTGAATAAGTAATTGGGAATGAATTAACAGTAAATTTAGTTTGATATAGAAATTAGGAACATCTCAAAAATTAAATTTGATTGGTTCGATGGATTTGGATTATAAGCAAAATAGATAATGGACCATAGTAGTAATATTTGTGTTTTTTTTTAAATAATTATTTTGCAAGACTAGATGTTTGAGTATTTGACTTTCCAAAATAACATTAAAAAAAAAGGTGTTTGAAATTATTGGTATTTGACTTGGATCTAGTTTTAAAAAAATTGAGATATTTCTCCTGCAAAAATTAGAAATTTTTCAAAAGTAATAATATCAATCAATTGACGTCCATCTAATTTATTTTTTTTTTAACTGAACGTTCCATTACTTAATTTTCGGCAAGTTTCTTTGAGCTAAAATGTGTTAATTATCTTGTAGAAAGCAAAGCATCCAATATATTAATCGTTCAGATAAATTGAATTATTTTTTTAAAAAAAAAAAAATTGCAAGTCAGATTGCATGATAAATTATTGAATTAGGCATAATGTTAGGTCATTCAGAAAGTGACTTGATTTTCCAACTAACAGGACAATAATTGTTGTCTATCAGACTAATGTTGCTTGCTTACTACGTAAAAGGAAAGTAGTCTATCAAACAAATATTGGATTTTAAATAATACACACCGAATAACCATCAATATTCTTGTTTTTGTTTGATTTCTGTCGATGAATTCAAGATTTTATTAGGGCTTTTTTCGATGTTAAAATTTGATGAATTATAAAAATTTTATATTGGGCTTTTATAACATAAACTCTATTTGGGTTGCTACAGATTTGAAATTCAGAGTTTTTCTGTAAAATTTTGGCTAATTTACGCATTTCTGGAAATTGAGTTTTAAATTTTAATTGTTAAAGGTTGAAAACTTAGATGATTTTTAAACTGAGCTTGGAACGATGTTTGTAAAAGGTTGGATCTTGGTAATTTTCAAATTTCGATCGAGGCTATTTGAAGAAAAGAGAGGAAGACAATGATGATGACGAAGAAGATGAACAAAAAGAATCTGATATATTATGAAGTATTACAATGTAGAATGAAATATTGCAATGTATCATGAAGAACATTATAATATATGTGTAAAGCAGACCTGAGATTTATCATAAATGAATGTAATGTATCATGAAAACTGCAGTGTATGAAGTATCAAGACTGTAATGTATCATGAAGTACTTTAATATATCAAATCTTATAACGTATCAAGTAGAATGAAATGTATCACCACAAAATAGGTATTTTATGTAATTAGGAAAAAGAAAAATGAGTAGAGAGTATAAATAGCTAGTAAAGGTTGGTATTTATGTAAATTTTTCATTAATATTTTTCATGCATTTATGCTGCGGCAAAGCTAGAAATTTAATAACAGTGTGCAAATTTTTTTTTAATTATGTTAAAAGTGTTAAAAAATAAATACACTACTCATAATAGCTAATATTTAACATCTATATACAACATAATTTTTTGACCATCCTTCACTATAAATGACTTCGCCCATGCATAGTATAGATATGTGTATGCACATAATGTATTTTAATTTTTTTTTAGGCATAATACATAAATATGCCGTTTAGCTTGATCTCACATTGCATCTATGCTCTTCAACTCTAGGGTGTGTACAAGTAGACATTTAAACTTATATAAAGTTGAACAGATAGATACATGCGTCATACATGGCATAATATACAAAACACCATATAGAATATAAAATAAAACGCTACATACGGTGTACATGTTACTTATTTAACTCTATACAAATTTAAATATCTATTATGCATACTCAAAGTTAAAAGATAAAAATATAATCTGAGATTAAATTTAAAAATACATTTATGTATTATAATAAGATAAAAGAGTAAATAGGGCAAAAAAAAAAAGTGCAGGAGGGCGATAGGACTTTCATAGCATAAAGTAATGGGAGATTAAATAGGGGCAACTTTAAAAACTAGCTATTCTTTTTTATTAGTTGTATTATTATATTTGTATATCACCAAATAATTTTTAAATATATATTTTTTTTTACACGTTGTATCACACTTTATTTGTATCAACAAATATATATATGTATTCACGAATATAAATTTTTGAAAACAGGTGTATTCGCTAATTTTAGATACTAGGTCCTCATGACTATATGATTCTTTTGATATATTACCCATTCAAAATGAAGCTCACTTGCGGAAACCTAATTTTTAGATTTTGAAGCTTAAGCTTTGGTAATGGCTACCAGTAGTATCCGACCCACCCACTTCACTATCGCTTTCGCTACCTGGATCTGGATCCCCTCAATCGTCATCACTACAATCACCGCCTCAACCACCTTTTTGCCGGTGACTGTAAAATCGACACCGCCACAGGCAGCTTTCATGTGGTTTCTCTTTTTTCTTGTGTTGTTTGAGCTTTATTTTAACTTCTATTTATTTTTTTCCCACTAGATGTGTTATTAATATAGCAATTTAAGGACTTGTGTATTAGCATGATGGATAAAATATATCTCAAAGAAGTATCAATTAAAATTCCAGGCACAAATTAATATAATCATAAGAAATTTTGCCATTCAGTGTCATCATGCAAATATAGAGCTAGATGCAAAACACTGTTAGCTTATTGCAGACTAAGTTGATTACACAAACGAGTTGCCTTACACTATTCAGTTATCAAATGGCAAGCCAGCATATTATACTGTGTTGTCACCAGGGAACTTTTCTACTTCTGGTGCTAAACTGAAAGATCCATCAACTGCACTCTGGGGTGATCAGATAGAACCATGAATCACGAGGAAAATTCATTGGGTTCAAAGACTGGGTAAGTTGTTTTTTTTTCTTTTTTTTTTTTTTTTTTCTTTTTCTCCTCGTACAACTTTTATTGAATTATGAATAATCTTTTACATACGTATGTACCAAGGTCAATTTTAGCCATATAATTACATTGATATGGGGAGGCACCTTTGATTATCATGAATAGACTATTATATCTGCATGTACCGTGTACTGCAAAGTCGGTTAGGAATTATATGTCAATTGTCCTTAGAGATGGACTCGGGAAGTTTAAAGGTAGGAGGTTTGTCAGCTCCTCTCCTTGAGTACTCTCTCCATCTTCCAGCAGCTGATGCAGCTCGTTTTGATCTTTCTTCCACTTCCTCCTCTGCAGAAATCGAATCAAATTAGGTTACGTGGATAATATGGATAACTAAGTTCGTTTAGGTTTGTTTTTCCTACCTGTCTTTGTGTAGTCTTTACGATCGCCCCACAGGTTATCCAGTATGATTCAGTTTTCTCAGAATCTTTCTTCTTCTTCATCATTCTGCTTTTAGCTTGTTCCTGCAATAACTTACATGTTAAACCAGTTTTTCTGTTTAATCACAATGCTGCATCCAACTATATTGGAGCAGAAAATTGAGCATGAAATCCTGCATAGAAACAACTCTGCACATTCCTCTGTTAAACAAACTAGTAAACCCGACCTTCCCGATCTTGCTAAGTAAAATCCCATGAAGGTAACTCCGCTGTTCACTAATAAAATGCAAAAGAATCTATATATTTATGGAAATTGCACTGCTCAAAAGGAGACAAAGCTGAACAAATAAGAGAGAAAATTGTAGCATCATCAAACACGTACAAGAGAGTAAACCATTTGTAACATGGACCACGTACACACAGATATAAGTTATAAAATACCACTCTCTGAAATATTGGTTAACAAGAGATTCAAGATTTTTGCACATAAACGAAACAAACAGACTGGAAGCTGCAAATTACAAAGTAGGCAGCTATATACTTTAAACAATTAGGCCAGGAGTTCTTACCAAAACTTTAGATTGTCGTTTTTCCCACCGGGTTCTTGCCTGCACATAAAGTGTTTTGACATGATACAGGTGTGAAGTGAATTGGAGAAGATCCAATATTTAGCTGAGCTTTAACAGCACAGAACTTCATTATCAGAAAAGGTTCCTAAAACAACTTGATAATTCAGCCGACTGTACAACTGATTTCAAGACTATTCCCATACCAGTTTCACTAGCTAAGAGTCTCTCCAATTCCAACAAGTCCAAACAAGGAAACAGAACCAACAGTCATTTCCATAAATCAAACAGCAAAACAGTTCTAGATATCATGCGAAAATAAATTTAAATCCAAAAGAAAAATTATACCATACACACGAACCAGGGCAAGCTATCTTTTTTCGTGTAAGTACTGAACAACATCCTATTCATTGTAGAGTTAGACAATGGCGAACTCCCTCTATAAGACAAATGTCTGAAACAGTGGTTTCTTGACATTGATCAGTCATGATAATTCTGCGAATAAAGTTCTTCAAATTGAGTCTAGTATGAGAAAATATGTTTATGAAACAACTCCCTTGAGGAATTAGCTTTTCAAACACCTAAATACTTAAACATCCTTTCTTCCAAAGTATCATTGTAACTGAAGCATTAACTATTTCTAGCTTAGAATAGTTCCCAAAGTTCTTTAGAATTCAGATGTGGATCCCAAAAACGATACTAGAATAGAAAATAGATTCACTCAAAGCCATTATCAAGGGTAAAAATATCATGATAATATCAACTTATGATTAAACTCATACAAGTGAGACTAGTTCTAGTGGTTGAGCATCTCTACCATCAACTGGTAGGTTGACGGTTTGAGTCACGCTGGAGGGTAAGTGGGAACACTATTGATCCTCTTGATGGGGTGGGGTGGGGTTAAAAGAAAAAAAAAAACCCGTACTGACAAAATGATCTGACTAAAGAGACAAAAAATGGGATTATAAAATACCATTCTGAAAACATCCACTGATCCACCGCCCATTCCTGAAAGCATGAAGGCGACCTATTTGACACATAAAATAAACATTTTACACTCACTACCAAGCTAAATTTTATGATCAAACAAGATCAAGGAACTTGAAAAGTCTAGCAGCATATTTATTTGGTCGATAGAGTCAGTAAAGACTTGTTAGAACAGAAACTTAAGCATCTATATGGGTAATCTAGACGGATCACAGAATATCATCTCCAAAGATGGGAAGGAAATAGAACATTTTTTTCTATGTTTAAATGAGTGCAATGAGTCAACAGCATTTATTTAGTCTAAGTAACCGACTTTTACTTTCATGTAATCTGTTTACTAGTATATATTTTCAAAAACAACAGACCTGCTAAAACATACACCTTCAGCACTGTCATATCATATTCAGCTTAAAGCAATTCAAAAGGATCTCAAGCCAAGAGAGAGAGTTTAATCTTTGCTGGAGATGCAAAATAACACTCCATTTATTAGATCAGCAACTCAGATGACTCCGCAAATAAGGAGTAGTCAGTCCATGCTCTTCACTCCCTTGTCCTGCCTGATTAGTGAAAGGTACTATGCTAGCTTTTAAGAAGTGAAGAACACAAGAAATTCGACTACTACAAAGCTTTTGGTTGCGTAGAGTAGAGCAAGATGATAAAAGTAGTATCTTCTTATTTCGTGTTCATAAAGATTTTAGGCAACTATGCAAGTTCTATCAGCAAAAAACTTAAATTTAGGTTATTGACATCCAGAGTTTTGTACTTGCTCCGAGAAGAATCCATCTGGCAACAACTTGTGAAGTCAACGAGCATTTTAGAGCAGCAGCATCCTAAAGGGATATAAACTGGATATGCTGGGGACATAAATCACCAAGTTAAATGAGAAATGCAGCTCACATTTACTCTTTCTATTCTTCGCATTTCATCCTCAAGCAAAGACAGCTGTGCAGCAGAGGTCCAATGTATGCAATCAACTGGGCTGCAAAGAGATAGAACTAGTGATTTGACTAGCAATATCATTCACTCCTTCAAATTCTGTGAGACAGATATAGCCGAAGCACAAAACATAAGGATCATAAAAAAATCAAACGGTATTGTCAAATAAAGTGGTAACTTCCAAGATATAAGAAAAAAAGTAACGATTTAATGAAGGATTAGTTAGATCTTCCATACTCAGAAAGAGACAACATTGTTGATTTTGCAGCCATTGGACAAGTCCAATTGGGAGTTGCACCAATTCTTTTCCAATGGATGAACTCAAATTTATCTGATAACCAGTGAAATCCCACAAGTGAGGTCTAGGTAGGGTAGAGTGTACACAGACTTCAGCATTACCTGGGGGAGGTAGGGAGGCTATTTCCGAAAGACCTTGGCTCGAGTGTAGCAAATCCAAGTACAAGAAGAGGAACCAGTGATGAAAATAATGCAACTAACACGGGAACAAAGAAAAGTCTACAAAAAGGAAATAAGATCAAAAAACTATGATAGAAAACACAAGCAGAGACTACAATAATACGGCTAGTACAACGTCAAACATCAACAAGCCTAATCTCTGAAAAGCAAAGCAACACTTTTACTTCCTACGCCACTATCCTTCTACTATAATACGCGTCCTCCACACCCTCCTATCTAAGGTCATGTCCTCGGTAACTTAAAGTTGCGCCACTTTCTGTCTAATCACCTCTCCCCAAACATCTTCGACCTACCTCTACCTCTCCTCGTACCTACTACATCCAACCTCCTCACTGAAGCATCTGCACCTTGCCTCTTCACATATCCAAATCATCTCAATCTGGCTTCCCAAATTCATCCGATGAGAAGACACATAAATCAAGTTTCCTTTCCTTTTGGAACTGTAGCCTAATATAGCATAAGAATCTATGTTAAAACTAACAATGCAGATATTTCCAGAATTTGAAGCAAACTTATTTACAGTAGTCTATCTTGAATAACACAGTTCCTAAGCATTTATCAAGAGCATAAGCTGCTAATGTTCAAGCTTATTTGACCATCTTATAACTACTTATGGGAGGGGAAATAGATAGAATAATTCATTGCGTTCTCAAGGATATACACATTTTGAACTATAATCTAGTGACTCAAGTCTCAATAATATAATAAATGAAAACAAAGTGACATAGGAGATGCATCACATATATAAGCTCCAGCACTGCACTTTAATTGTCAATCTGCAGTATCTTTTTTGCAACTTTGCGTCGTGATCTTACCACATTGAGAGACCAGAAAGAAAATAATAGCAATTATATGTCTTTTCTTACTTGAAACTAGTCAGTGCAAATTTACATTAGGCCATTAGCATAACCGATGTAGAAGTTCAAAACAAACAGCTAAATCTATCAAAAAAGAACCTACCAGCTATCTATAGCTTGTTGAATTAAATCAGGGTTTCCACATTGATCGTAAACTCTAGCTCTGCCATAGTCGTCCTCGATGTCAAATACTTTTGAGCAAACATTGGCACAATTTTTGCAGCCTGTGAAGGAGATGAGATGTGTTCTAAATCATACTTTTTCAGGAAGGAGCTGCAACTTTTTTTTGTATTTCAATGAATTGACACAGCATCCTTAACATAGATCAACAAATTTAGAAACAAAATTAGAATTGATCATACAATGCTTTAGACTTAGACTACAGAAAATCTATGCACTTTTTTCTATTTACTTTCGGCATTTAGACTCATTGAGATGTGAAACATTTTCACTTTTCTAGCCTTGCAAAAAAGCATGATTTAGTGATACCATATGTGTTGGAGGTGATCAGATGACCTAACTAGCTTCCTTTATTAGTACAAGCATGACCTTTAAGAATTCTGTATCAGGAAAAAGGAAACTGAACAAAGAAAGATGTATGTTTCAGAATATAGTTAACCAATAAGTTTAACTAATCGAGTACGATAAATTGGATCACCGTCAATCAGTTAAACATTGACATATTTTAACTGGAAATACACAAAGGACAGCTACTTGAAAGAGTCATGACGATGAACAAACAAATAAAATGTGAGAATATAATACCTATGCAGCTAAACTCGTCAACAAATACGTGATCTTTCGGTGATGAATCTCTCAGGAAAGGGTTGATTGCTGTGGCTGTGTACCCATGGATCTAATCATAGACTCTCCTTTGCACCGGATCACTAAGAATCTAGAGTATCATAGTGATTAGCAGTTGAAGTTCCAGACAAACACATGCATTGTCAAATATTGAAGCACCCACCTCATAGACCTCATTGATAAACATGCAAAAATTCGTGGTCTCGGGATCATCACCACTCAAGTCTGGATGGCAAGCTTTCATGCAATTATAATATGCCTTCTTTATTTGAGCAGGCATAGCATCAGGAAGCTGGCAACATAATGGACATTAAAAGTCAACGAGATATCCTTTAGCATGACCATAGAAAATACAGTAAAGGAAACAGGCAACAGAAAAAAAAAAGAGGCAAACTTATGCTAGAAATGTGCATTTTCCATGTCCTACACGGGCGGATCTAGAGTGTGACCTATGGGTTTACGTGAATCCAATAGTTTTTGCCCCGATCCTTTATATGCATTACGTGAATCCAATAGTTTTTGCCACTACATATCTGTAAATATTTATCATGAACCCACTAATTACTGTATATTAACTTGAGCTTCAAATCCTAAATCCGCCTCTAGACTCTTGCAACTTGAGCTTCTTGATAAAGTACAAACAATTGACATTCTTTTGTTACTATAAGCTGGTGGTATATCTTCGTTATAAGAGTACTAATGAAGCATTACAGTAAGTGGTTCAACTATAACCATGAATCGAGGTTGGCTAGTAGAAAATTTTTGCAAGCAATCACAGGAACAGAAACTACAACATGAAAAGCCAAAAAAGAGCTTCAAAAAGTGTAAAAAAATTGATCTTTGAGAAGTTAATGAGTAGAGTTATATTATACTTCATAAAAAGCAACAAAGACGGTGAAAATTGGAAAAAGAAAGGTGAAATTTACCAAACCCAAAACAGCATAA
>JBDJHY010000102.1:16376642-16388597 GCA_039654485.1 Withania somnifera | reverse complement strand
ATATCCTCAGATGCTGCAGCAGAATCTTGATAAGCAACATTAATTCTCCCTAATCCTCCTCTCTTCCTTCCCATTAGGCTCCAATTCTGATTATTACTACTAAAATTACTACCAAAAATTGTCCATTTACTTCTTGAAGATAAACACTGAAATGGGTTTTGTAATTTGAGTGAATCTGTACAAACAGGTGACAACAATTGAGCCCTCTTTACAACTTTACAGAAAATGAATCGATCAAAAATTCATCCAATAATGGATCAAAGATAAAATTAAATAAATAAAAAAAAAAGTTGGGCTATTTTTAAGTGTAAATTCAGGAATCTATTTAATTTTATTTATGAGGGAAAAATTTTGAAAGAAGAAAATAATTTAATTATAGGAGAAACGGTGAGATGGAAAGATGACAACCATTTGTTTTGCAAGAATCTAGTGGAACTTTGACCCTCTTGTGGGAAGTAATGAATGTTGTGCAAGTTTGGCGCAGGATGGAACGTGATTTAGTAAAGCAATGACACGTGGATTATACTTGCACGCTTCATCCCAAGTTTTGTCCTAATTAGAACAAGGTAACGGGACTTAACCAAACACACATATGATGATGCCAAGTAGAATGTGTTTTCATATGGTTGTCCCTATTCCATTTGTTATGAGTTATTTAAATTTTAAACAATGATCAATGTTGTTGAAAATTGAGGCAATTGAGGAGGCTAAAAGTTTCCCATGGTCTATGAACAGGAAGAATGAAAGCGAGTAAATATGTTAATTCCTCATCCGCAACTTGTAGCATGGGGACCTGTCAACATGTGAATATAATATTTGCAGAATTTACCAAAGAAAAAACAATGAATGCCCTTATTCAGATAGAGAAAGAACAAGATTTTAAAAAGAAAGGTAGAGAAACAATGTAAACCTACAGTATCATGGTAATTAGACAATGAAGCAAAGGATATGTCTTCGGTTAACCTCCCACTCTAACGGTGAAAACTTAATGTTTCATCGTGGAGTTTGAGATCTTACTTGTCCATAAGGTCTTCCCCACATGCATCTGCTCCTCGTCCACCATACTGCAGGCCTCTTTCTATATAGGTGCAAGTATGGAACATCTTTCTTATGCATGGTATGATTCTTCTTTTTGATAATGTGATGGCTTGTATTCACAGTGTTTTTGTTGTGAATCAATCGAATTTAGCCTCTTGACTTGGTTTTAAGAATTGCATAGTATGTGGTATACATGATGATCTTGTATAGTCCGGAGATGAGAACTTAATGTGCTAAGCATCATTTTCTTATGAAAATGCATACATACTTAGCAACTTAGAACCCCCTACATTCCATAGTATCTTTTAACCTCGTAAATTGACAAGAAACAGCAAAGTGCTTGACTGAGCGCACTGATCTTCCTTCTGGTTTGTCAATCTACTCTAGAATCAGTATTAGTGTGAAAACGAGCATACAACTTTGTAGTTTTCCCATATTTAAAGTTAACTTGATATCTTTTTGTCTCTTTTCGTTGATTATATCCTATAACCCTTATGCAGTTCAAGAACTTATGAAGTTCAGTTCGATTGTACAACAAAAACATGATATAGGAGTAGCTTATCGGAGCTTACTATAGTGCACTGCAAACTTAGAACCAAAAATGTGGATGAGTAGTTTAACGTGATAATACGCTAGACTGGAACGTTTCCCTCTCTGCAGAAGTTAACTTTATCTTTTGAAGTTCTTAATATGGGGACCATAGTAGGAGCACACTGGAAACTTGTAACAATGAGAACAGATTGGAAAAGGTTAACAAAAGTGAATTGGGATTCAGTTTCAAGCTTTCCTTGTGGACTACTCTTGAATTCCTCCATAAGAGAAGGAAGATGTCTAATCATTAAAGGAATACTTATTATAACAAGTCCATAATGTGAGACATGCTTTTTACATTCACCTACTTGCTTTTAAGTGGATAAAGAAGACTAATACTTAGCATCTTGCATACTTTATTCCCTAAGCTAAGGATTAGACTTACTTTCTGAGTTGAGTTTATATTTTTCAACATTATTTCATAGGCCCTACTGTTTTCTCATGCTCCCTTACAATCATTTTGAATCACAGGTCCTACTTGCATATTGTCCTCAAGAATAACTAGGCCTTTTTAGTTAATTTAACAATTTGTCTTTACATAATTGGCCTTTATGTTGTGTAGAGCAAATTTCTGGGATTTGATGGGAGTCCTGAATTTTGTTATTGATCTAGTTCTGTATTAACTATATTAAATTCACCCTGCAAAATATGGTCGGGAACAACTGCTCTACCTTGGAGGTAGAAGTCAGGTTAGGTTTCTAGTGCTTCGTGCACTTGATCGTCATGGCTAGAGGTATTCATCAATTCATTTGCATTAATGTGTATAATTACTTATATATGTTTAGTCTATAAATTCTACACCCAGTCCCCACTTAATGCGACTCCACTGGGTTTGTTGTTAATTGTCTCCCTGTGAAGTCTCAGATCAAATCTGAAGTAGCCAACTAAGATGAGCTATTTAAATTCTAAATTAACTGTCAATTCTGGCAATGAAAAGTTAAAATCTGACTTACATTATAAAACTATTATAGGTTTAAACCAGATCCATTTTCTTCTAAGTTGTTCCAACCCCTCACTCCACCCCAAGGCTTTGGTCTAGTGGCAAGAGCGCCACAAGTGATGTGTACATTAGGGGCAGCACACGGTTCAAACTCTGCCACCTGGTATTTAAGTGGTCCCACACTCATCGAGTTTCAAACCATGCATCACTGGGTTTTCAGAAATTACTCGGTTATCCCGAAAAAAAAAATACTATTTTATTCTAATTGTGCAGGACCTTTTGCATCTTCCATGATGAGGCCAAGTGGTTTCTCCAACATAATGTCTTCTCTCAGCTTCATCAACTTGAATATATGATATAATCCCTCAGCAGCCATTTCACTAGCAAACCACCACATAGCTTTTCCAGATTCTTGAAATCAACTAATACATAGGACCTGGCACTAGCATGTGAAAACAATCAAAAGTTGTCATCTTTTTTGCACCTTTTATGTTTCTTCAATCCTCTTTTAATGGTTTAATTGTAGACAAACATGATACTTCTGTTCTCGACCACAGCTTCAAAAGCATGACACCTAATAGAAATCTTTAAAGGAAATCAAGAATATCTAATTAACATCATGATCACAAGCTTTTATGAGCTAAAAGAATGTCCCCTATGTCCCTAATGATCTTCACAAGTTCATTAATCTTGAGACACAATCATGATTAGTAAAACCCCACTTAGTAATTGCATAAATTATTTTCCCTTAAACATCACTCCTTCAAATCATACCTCTGTGCTCAAAGAATGCAGAACTCTAAGGCAGCAGCCAAGAAGCAGAAGCTTAAGGGATGCAGTGCCTTGTGCTGTAGCTGTAGGCTGAGTGTTTCATCGTCTTTGGAAGAAGTTGAAAGCTCCAGTTCTGGTAGATTTCCAACCATTTCAAGCCTAACACATGCAATGGTGCAAGAGAGGTTAGACAAGATGATTAGAGAAAGAGAAGAGGCGAAGAACGAAGAGAGGAGGAGGAGGAGGAGGAGGGCGGAGCGAGAAGAGAACACAAAGTTTATAGTGATGATTGCTATGGAGAAATCATCTTATGATCCAAGAGAGGATTTTCGGGAGTCCATTGAACAGATGATAATGGCAAATAGGATTTGTGAGCCTAAAGATTTAAGGCGACTTTTGAATTATTATGTTTCTATAAATGCTGAGGAATATCGTGGTGTTATACTTGAAGTGTTCCATCAAGTTTGCACCACTTTCTTCTTATCATGTAAACACCCTTCATCTCATCAACTATAAAACTTGAGTTTTCTTTCAATTCTAACTTTAGTCACCACTGACTCCGAGTACAATAGCCGATTTTGGCGAGTAATTTACAAGAATGGTCTTGGAAAGTGGGTGATGTTGAACCTTTGAACTCGTTTGCCCCATGGAAGTTTTGACTGTTGACCTCGAAGGTTTGCCGACAGCACAATTTTCGAGCTAGAAGCTCCATTTTCGCATACAAGTCTTTATAAGTTTGGTCGCTTCAAATCTAACTTCAGACACAATCTTTAACCACTG
The DNA here is from genome assembly GCA_039654485.1 of Withania somnifera. Taxonomy (NCBI): domain Eukaryota; kingdom Viridiplantae; phylum Streptophyta; class Magnoliopsida; order Solanales; family Solanaceae; genus Withania; species Withania somnifera. The sequence goes on along the minus strand of JBDJHY010000102.1, from coordinate 16,384,477 downwards.
TTTATGTATTGGAACCCTCCATTAACTAGAAAATACCTGTCGTTTACGTTTTCTTTGTTTCTAACTTCGTTAGTTGGCTGGTATCTTACACTATTTTCACAAATCATCAAGTTGTGTATTGTGTATCCAAATCGGGGTGAAAATGAGCAATTTGGGCTGCACTTGAATGGCCAATCAATAAATGAGAAACTAACCTAAAAACTAGTTGGACTGAATCAAGATCGACTAACAATATTAGATTGCCGACTATAATTGCCACAAAAAAAAAAAAATGAGTTCATCTGATAGCCATAATGAGAACCAACACATCCTCATACACCAACTAATAAAAACTTACGGAAACATTTCTCTACGAGGGATATAAATATGGGTCCACAAAATGCATAAACATAAACTTGCTAAGCTGGTTCTCAGCTTATCACTGAATGTTTGAGGACTTGTTAAGGATAAAACCTTCCTATTTGACCTGGAACCACTTCATTGCATCCTCCTTTGTGAGCCTGTGCTGGATCCTGACGCGAGACTTGTGCCTGCGGCGATGAGCAACACGGTATCCGGAACGCTCCAAGACAACATAAAAATCATACCATAAATAACAGTTGAAGGGTCATATCTATAAAAGAGAAGAAAAAACATTAGGACACAAATTCGGAATGGAAAAGATGACAGTTTATAAATGTAAAATAATAAATGCAAAATACAGTTAATATGGTAGGATGCAGCAACCATAAGAAGCAATAGAACAGTTAGTGAAGAGAACTATATGTAAAACCATTTACTAAGTTTTATGCAGCTCCAACAGAAATTTAACATAGTTTTCTTGTCAATGCATTCGAAAAGGTAAACCAGTAACAGAAAAGTTCCTTCTCAACAACTCATATTCCTTAACACGTGGCTTTCTCACCTTTGACAGTCATGTAGCAAGCTATCTTTTCATTACGCCTGATACCAAAGGACCGCATAGTATACCTTGCTGTTAATGACAAGAATATGAGAAGCTAAATAATGTCTTCGGACAGGACAACTGAGATTGTTCTGAAGTCGGTCAGATATCCACAAGCAAATTACTCAACTAGATCATTGAAAATTCCATTCGCCAGCCATAGTATCCGTATCAATGCAGGAAAAAGCAGGAAGCAAGTTAGCTAAGCAAAAATCGTGATTAACATGGTTATCAAACTTTAACAGACTCAAATAGTGCGCAACGCTAGCTTGGAACCACATTGGCTAAAAAACTCCTAAAAGGTACAAATCCAGTAACCTGCAACCGACACAGCTAAGTTGCTTGAGGTTTTAGTCCATCACAATAGAAAGATCTGATATAGTAGACGAGAAGGTAAGTTACTCCCCATAACCTCACATTTAAAATGTGATAAGTCGATCAATATATGACAACATTAGAAATTTTTACCCTTGGAGAAAACAGGTGATTGGCCGCTAAGTTGCTCCAAGACCTTTTTAAGCATCAAAACCTAATGTTAGTCCAACATCAAAACGAGTAGATTAAGTGGAAAATGGTTACTTTAGCTGCTCTAGTGTGTCGATCTCCACTCTCACTGACGGAGATGTTGAGGACAAGTTTCAGGACCTCGATATCCCTCATAGGGTTGCTCAATTTCTTCTCTGAAGCCTGATTACATCATACACTATTTAGACATTGTTGAAGGCATACAAGACATTAGAAAATGAAAAGAAGAAATTCTGATGGAAGAGATACCATAAATTGCAGCAGCAGGGAGAGTACGGAACCTCGATGGTGCAAAACCCCTAATGCTCATCTATGTTTTTCGATTATGGGCCCTAATTGGGTCGGGTCATAATGCGGTCCAATGCGGCCCAATGCAGCCCAGCCCAATCATGAAAATGGTACCATCATCACCCGACTTCAGAACCTCATTGGTAAACCGCCATTTGAAGTTTTCCGGTAGTAATTGCTGCCGGCATAGTATTCTACTATATCCCAGGTGATTAAATTATTCTACATCATTAATCAATGTGATTAATTAACATATTGACCTAATTCCCCCCTTTTTCCTCTTTTCAAATTACTAGATTTCATTTTCCTTCAAGAGTACCTTAAAAAGATTTTTTTTTTCATGATTATTACTGCTAATTGTATATCCTCCGATGATCAAGCGGATTCAACATCAAGTGTACTAATTGTAACCTTGTATATATTGTGTAATTTTTCACAGACACAAGAATCCGCTGGTGATTCAATAATTGTAGTGCATGAGTACAAAAATGGGGATTCACTTAAATCTTTACTTGTAACTAGCAATGCAAGTTGTTATATTTGTTCCATCAATCACTATCTTCCGTTACTTAGCTGAGAATCTATCATAACCAACATCTCTATCTTCACAAGGTGAGGTAGAGATAAGGGTTGCGTACACACCACCCTCCCCATACCCTACTTGTGGGATTACACTAGGTATGTTATTATTGTTGTCATCAATCACTATCTTATCCAAATATTAGAAAATCCCAGCTTTTGAATTCACTACGTTGTTGCTTTCTCAATCATTATTGCTTTCAGTTTTCAATTTTTAAAATAATTTGGCACTTTTTCCCTATTAATCAAAGAAAAAGAAATCTTTTTCATCCCATTTCTTTCTGTTACGCGAATAGGCGAGGGAACTCATGCAACTAAGAAGAAGAAAGCACCCTACTTGTGGTTTACCTGGAGCAGCACCATTTTTATTTTGAAAGAAAAATTGTTTAGTATGGTAATGTAAGTGGTTTAGTATAAAGGAAGATTGAGTCATAATTATCCTTGCTGCTGTTGCATTATATGATGTGTTCTTTAATGAAAATCTTTAGTTCTGTGCCATTAGATGATTTCGTGTTCTGTATATTCATTTTGATGGATTTTAAGAGCTTATATAACTCATAAGAATGACCAAGAAGAAAAGATTTGTATTGCACTATGACATGTTAAAAATGCTTGCTGTAAAAATTGCTTTTCTTTTCTACTTCCAATAGAAAGAGTTGATGTGTTATAAGGATTTGTCTGATATTCTGTTCTGAAATGATTCAGGTCACAGGTCATAACTCCTGGATTAGATGTGGCATATCAAAGATAGATTATCAACAAGGTTAATGAATGTTTGTGTATCATCTCTTTGTAAAGCCAAACAATTGGAGAAAGCTGAAGTTGTAATAGTTGATGGCATAAGAATTGGAGTACAACCTGATGTGGTCACTTATAATACACTTATTACTGCATATTGCCGCTTTGTTGGCATGGATGCAGGTTATTCTGTCCTTTATAGGATGAAAGAGGCTGGAATTAATCCTGATGTTATTACGTATAACTCTTTAATAGCTGGAGCTACCAGATATTGCATGTTATCTCGATGTCTCGATCTGTTTGAAGAAATGCTGGAGATGAGTATTTTTCCTGATATTTGGAGTTACAATACATTAATGCATTGCTTCTTTAGATTGAGAAAGCCAGATGAGGCGTACAGGGTTTTTCAGGATATTCTTTTGAAACATATTTCTGTTCATCCAGCAACATTCAATATATTAATTAATGGTCTTTGTATGAATGGATATACAGAGAATGCCTTAATGCTATTTAGGAGTATAAAACGTCATGGATTTATTCCCCAATTACCAACTTACAACATTCTTATTCATGGGCTGTGCAAGTCAGGACGAGGAAAAGCAGCAAGAGAGTTTCTCAACGAGTTGGTAGAATCAGGTCATACCCCCAATGCCATCACTTATACGACAGTAATGAAGTGTTGCTTTAGATGTAGACAATTTGAAGAAGGCCTTAAGATCTTTGCAGAGATGAAAAGGAAAGGATATACATATGATACCTTTGCTTACTGTACAGTTGCAAGTATGTTACTTAAAACTGGAAAGATGAATGAGGCCAATGAGTACCTGGGCTATATAATTACAAATGGTTTTGACCTTGATATGGTGTCTTTTAATACCATTTTTAATCTATATTGTAAGGAAGGTCAGCTGGATAATGCATATAAGTTGTTGCACGAGGCAGAAAATAAAGGGCTACAGTCTGATAAGTACACCCACTCTATCTTGATTGATGGCTTGTGCAGGACTGGTAATTTCAAAGAAGCCCAGCAACATTTGGACTATATGAGTATGATGGGTTTTGATTCTAACTTGGTTGCTTTGAATTCTTTTATTAACGGGTTGTGTAGAGCTGGCCACCTTGATCATGCTTTACGGATATTTGAATCAATGGATGCCAAAGATTCTTTTACTTACTCCACTATGGTGCATAGTCTTTGCAAAGCCAGGAGATTTCGTGCAGCATCTAAGCTATTACTGTCATGTATAAGAGGTGGCATGAGAATTCTTAAATCAGATAAACGTGATGTTATTGATGGCCTTCGTTGTTCTGGATATTCACAAGAAGCAAGGAAGGTCCAGTCTAAAATTCGATTGGCTAAGATACTGCATAATTAATTAGGGATGACGTTCAACGCTGTCACTCAAGTGTTAACCTTGTTTAATTGCCTAAGGTTTTGCATTATATCGCTTTATGGAATCTTTAAAACCTCAGGGATCATGCAACTGAGAATACAACATACAACAACCAGTTTTAACTTTTAAATCAAGTACTCAATCCTCTTGTAAGAGGCAAACACATGACACTGCTGTCAGGTGGTCGTGAATTATATACCTTTCCTCACCCGAAGGATAATGATGACATGCTGTTGAAACTGTTGAGGAGTTATTATGTAGAAGTAAATGCGTGGTTTATTCCAAATGCTAAACAACTAGGTGGGCCGAAACTGTCAGTCATTTATACTTCCAGATAATCTCTGTCCACTTATTCTTTTGTAATGTTTAATATTGAATTCCAAAGCCAGTAGTAGATTACAATCAGCTTAATTAAGGACTGCTCTTTTCTTCAGCATGCCATTCTGGGCTCTGAATGTGAAATCATTAAGCTGTCGTGTTCGCTGAAGATAAATCAAAGTTGAGGATTATACTCCTCTTTTTCCCTTATTAGGTAGAAATAAAGTGTTCTTACATATTTGAACCAGATTTATCTTTTCTCCTCTTTGAAGTTGTTTAAGATGTGTTGACTATTGCCAGTTCCTTTTTCAAGACCTTTTAAATGACCAAAACTATTTGCTGCTATCAAATTTATTGATAATTGATGTTGTGGTATGCCTATGATCAGTTGCGGACTTTAATGCTGTTGCACAATGGAATAATACTTGAAGAGAAGTTTGCCTGTTGAATTGAAGTTGTTAGTTCCCTTCATCGTCATTTTCCGAATTGATCTTCATAGAGGTTTCAGTTGTGAATTTTTTCCTTGTCTCTCCTTCTCTATGACAGGAGATTGAGCAATTTCAAAGATTTGGGACAAGTAAACCAGCTTCTAAAACTTCTTTTGTCAAACGCCCGGAACTTAATGTGGTGAGTTTAAAATTTGTATTTTTTTCTCCTTCAATTAGTTGAGCTTTCCTTTTTAGGAAAAGAAAGGAAATTTGTTTCTCTCAAATTTGTTACTTTACAGTAATTCTCCTTAACGCCTGAAATTTTTATAAATTTTCTTGGTAAGGTAACACTTTGCTATCGTTATTTGTGAAGCTTGTACACCTTGGAGCAAGGCAGTGAACAAGTTTAAGTTACAAATGATCTCCATATCAGGAGAAGGAGATAGCAGCAAAATAGTGTTAAAGGGACAGGTGTAATTTTCGGCTCCTTTTATATTGCATGTCCTTTCCAAGTCAATGTTCAGTTTATTAGTATTACATCAAAGCGTTTACATCCACTTACTGTCTAAGCTGATTCTTACAGGTAACTTTGTCCGTAAATCTGCAAGAGTAACAGTATTTGAGATTGAAAAGGTTCAATAACATCAGGATCCACTTTTTTCACATGCAGTAGCAGCTTGCCGGTATCCTGTCAGGCCAGTAAATCCTGCAGTAGGCAGCTAGGTTACATGGAACTTACATTTTGTTTATCCTTGTTCTAATTGAAGGTGAGTGGAAGGTTTACGGCTTTACGCTGATATATCTTTTAAAAGCGTAGTATTACTTGTTGGAACATTATGGGGTAAAAGCAATAAACACATTTCTATCTTCTTTGGCTAATTGCATCACTCTAAACTTGATATAGCCGGAGAAAGCTGTCCCTCGCTTAACTAACTGCAAGATCTCTAATCTCTTAGATTACCTTTGCCTTCTTGATGCTCTGTGTATGCTCTCACACTTTTGGGCATTCTTTATTAAGTGTAAGTAAAAAGAAAAACTGTTACAGAAAAACACCTAGCATTGGTTCTTCATATGCCCCCTGTCTTAGGGTTTTTCAGTCGTTTTGAAGGGGAACGAACTGCCAACTGCTAACCGAAGACCAAAACTTTAGTTAATTAGCTAATATTTCCATATATATTTTCTTTGTTCTGTTGCACTTCCATAATCCCTTACCTGTTTTTTAGAAAGGTCCACGATCCTGACCTCTTATGCTGTCTTTTTCGATATATGATTCACATTGTGTCGAGCTAAATAGGCTTCTGAAGTCCTTAAATTCATCCTCTCGTTGTCAATATGAAATCAGGGATCTTAGGTTTAACTATTCACTGTTTGTGATTATATTCCTGCTATTGCCCTCTGCTCTTTGGGTTTAGTTAACCTTGAGTGGCTTTTCTTTTAATATGGTTTGACTAGATTCTTTGTATATACTGTGCGTGTTTGGTTCCCCAGGTGAGATGGCATGAGGAGACATAAGAACAATTCATCTTCACGTCCTCACTTTAGCGGTGAAAATGAGGAGGAATCAAGCTGATTCATCATCTCATTTTGTCTTTGGATGCAGAATGATTGTTAGGATGAGTCATTCTAAAGGCCACTTTTTATATCCCAATGGAAGGGATTATTGGTATTAATAATAGAGAAATTCATCTGCGAATGACTTAGCAGAGATGCCTCATCCTATGAGGCTCGAATCAAACACACATTTTGAGGTGGCAATTCATGAGCTGAGCACTTTGCACTTTCTTTTAGTTACTCTCTGTTAAAATGTGTTACATTCTTCTGAGTTAAATATTTGCCATTTATCATGCATTTGCCATTTGTACCAGCATTCCTCTGAAGCCAACGGTAACCAAAGAGCTGTCACTTAAGCAGATTGCACAAACGAAGAAAGATGCTAGACTGATATCAAAAAGCGGATCTCTAGCCAGACCAGGAGGTGAACTCATTGCCGAAACCTCAAGTTGCTTACAAGACTGGCTCAACCAAACTTCAGACCACAAATAGGCCGTTTAATTACAAAATCATATTACATCTTTTTCTTTTTCTTTTTTAAAAATCATCGTTATCTCTTTCTATATATTAAACTTCTATGATATGGTTCTTATCGTTTTCCTGGTAGCCTTGGTGTAATTTCTTTTAGATGCAAAAGCCCGTCCTATGTTAGCACTACAACTTAAATGATCTACTTGCTTAGTTTTTTCGCTGCTTTTGTCTTGTCCTTACTTTTAGATGAAAAAGGGTTCATTCTCCCTTAACATCATGGCTGTGTTCAATAACTTGTGCTTCTTGACCTTATTCATTATATAAATTATGCAATTAGTGTACATGGATTGTTGTGGAAGGTGCATCAAGTTGGCTGTGTTGGAAAAAACTGGAAGCCAAATGCTTTCCGCTCATAATATATTATATTATTGATGAAAATGTTATATGGTAACCAAATATTAGAGAATGACCACATCATGAGATATGACTTTTGTCATACCAAACAGAACCGTGAAACATCTCATTTGGTATGGATAAAGAAGTATAATTGACTAACAGTATTAGCCTAGTAGTGTTGTTATATGTACATGAAGAGAGAAA
>JBDJHY010000102.1:16355652-16366479 GCA_039654485.1 Withania somnifera | reverse complement strand
TGGCGTCTCATAGACATCTTTGAACTAAGATATGAAAACCAATAACAAGTAAAGATATAACTTTCTGCTATCTATTGTCAGTAGAAATGCTGTCATGACTATTACGATGTTCTCAATTAGTAAATATGCAGTACTATGATTCGTCGATTGAGTTATTCTGAATATAGAACTTTTATCATTTTCGTTAAAGTATTTCTGAGTGACAAAACATATTAGGCAATCAACACATGATTTTGCATTAAGAATTGTAGGGTGACCCCTGAGTGTTGAGCTTAAGTGTGTTCAGAACACATAAATGGATTCTTATGGTGTAAGCCTCCTAGAACAAAGTATTGAACCTACCATCTCTAACGATGATAAAGAGAAAAAGGATGAAGCTCAGCTGGGTCACAAAGAGCAGTGGACTAGGACTCAATTTCACCGTCTCTATTTTTCCTTTTTTTATTCTTGTAGTAGCATATATTTTATATTTTAGGTAGGTTGTTAGTATATTAATCAATAAAATATTAAATAATTATACTAAGTTTAAGATTCTGTTTTTTAATTCCTTGTATATATAGATGTACGGATGCATGTGAAACGTAAGAAAAAAAAAAGTTTCCCTGGAGCTTCTCTCTTTTCTTTACAAAGCTCCACGTTGAGCCTCTGGGCCAAACAAAGCCTTCTAAATACTGCTTGTGGCTGATGACTGTTCTTTATTTTCTTTTATTATAGCCACCTGTTGGTTTTTGTGTGTAAGTGGAAGTGTTAGCGAGTGCTTACAAGTAGAAAGCATCTTTTTTCAGTTCTCCACCCGTAAATTCCACTAACAAGTTTGATTATTTGGGTTCTCTTCCTTTCCTTTGGAAACTTTTGGCGATACTTGTCCTTTCTATTCTTATTTTACTTCTATATGGATGGTGGAGAGGGATCCCTTCACCAACTCTATCTTCTGCTTTTGCAGAACTTGTTTCCCAAGATGAATTATTATCAAATTTACTTTTGTATCAAGTTCAATGATGTTTATTTTTTTAAAATTATTGCACCATACAACCCCTTTTTGTTATATTGTTTGACTAGACATTGAATAAGTTTTTATTTGACTTGTGTAATTCATGTGGTATAAGCATAACTAAAACTACATGTGTAGTGGTGAAGCTAGAAATTTAGCAAAGTATGTGCAAATTTTTTATTTTTAGTTGTTTTAAGAGTGCAAAATTAAATATACTCTTTTTTGAGAAAGATAAGTTTACAAAATTAAATATACACTTCTAATGACTAATATTTAATCTTAATTCACTATATAGATTTTCGGCAAAGGGTGTGCATTTGATCACCCTTCGTCGAAGATGGCTCCACTCCTGGACATGTGAAAAAGTTTTTTTGATGGAAAATATATTACGTTAAGGTTGAACTTTGAGAACGTAACCGGATTGACTTCTTAAATATATGAAAATATCTATACGCTTGTTAACATTATTTAACAGTCTGTCAAACGTTTTGTGATGTCCTAACCTATGTTCTGATTTTGTCTTTAGAAACCTATTGAATTTATTTAACACGGAGTTACTACAGTGCGTATGTTGAAACATGACAATGAATTTGGAAGTTCAAGAATCAAAATATAATTTTTTTTTTGAGTTTTAATAATCAAAATCTTTTCAGTACTGCAAAAAGGGTCAGGATTGTTGATAAAAAGACAAAAAGAAAAGTGGTATTATGTGGATACTTCAGTTCAATAACATGCTCACGTTGACAAATTCATCATTTACCAGGGAATATCTTCCTATGGGAGGTAGTGTCAACATGATCGAGGAGTCGCTAAAGTTAGCCTATGACGAGAACTCAGACTTGATAAAAGAGAAACGCATTGCTGCAATTCAAGCATTATCTGGCACTGGTGCATGCCGAATTTTTGCAGACTTCCAAAAGCGCTTTTGTCCTGATTCACAGATTTATATTCCTGTTCCTACATGGTCTAAGTAAGTACTTTTTGGTTCATCTTTGTATCTTCTTGATTGATCTTCCTAGATTGGTTTTTGCACGATAAGACACTATGTAACTGCCTTCAAAAATTTCTAATATGAGATTCTTGACAGTCATCATAACATCTGGCGAGATGCTCATGTCCCTCAGAGAACATATCATTATTATCATCCTGAATCAAAGGGTTTGGACTTTGCTGCAATGATGGATGATATAAAGGTAATTAATGAGTTCACGCAGTAGGGATGTGTTCCTTGATACTTGGTTCCCCTGTTTCATGATATGATTGTCGCTCTCAGATTGCCGTTATATGTGCAATTCTAACCTATTACAATTTTTTTTTACATAGAATGCTCCAAAAGGATCATTTTTTCTGCTTCATGCTTGTGCTCATAATCCTACTGGGGTGGATCCAACAGAGGAACAATGGAGGGAGATCTCATACCAGTTCAAGGTAATGAGTTCACATATTTTCTCTCCTTTTTCATGTCGTAAATCTCATACTGAATTATTGCACTTGTTCAGGTGAAGGGACATTTTGCTTTCTTTGACATGGCCTATCAAGGATTTGCTAGTGGGAATCCAGAGAGGGATGCTAAGGCTATCAGGATATTTCTTGAGGATGGTCATCCGATAGGATGTGCCCAATCATATGCAAAAAATATGGGGCTATATGGCCAGAGAGTTGGTTGCCTAAGGTAAAATACTACTGCCAAGATCATATATTATTTGGCCTAGTTATAATCTGGGAAGTACTTTTTGTAATACCTCATTATTTACTAATTAAATGCACCAATATCATATCTATCATATAATAAAATTTCTTACTTTTAGCCCCTATATTACCCAAACAAGTCATCTAACAAGACAAAGCAAACTCCTGTCAACCACCAGAAATGATATCAGAGAACAATAACTAAGCAGAATTTATTTTTTGCTATGCGTCAATTTTGTACATTTGAAGATAATAGGAGAAGCTTTTGGATTGCTTGGTAGATTCCATTTGTTGTTCTAAAAACACAAAGGTAAAAAGACTTCCGATTATTTTTGTTGTGACGCCTCAATCCACTGCAGTGTTGTCTGTGAGGATGAAAAACAAGCAGTGGCCGTGAAAAGTCAGTTGCAACAACTTGCCAGGCCCATGTACAGTAATCCACCTGTTCATGGTGCACACGTTGTTTCAACCATCCTTGGAGATCCGAACTTGAAAAATCTATGGCTTGGGGAAGTGAAGGTAAGTTGTTGCTCTGGCTGCTCTTAGCATGGTACTCATTTCCAGAACATCATATTTTAAGCGTAGAAGTTCAATAACTTAAAGAGTTCTTTTTCCAGTGCATGGCTGATCGCATCATCGGGATGAGAACTGCTTTAAGAGAAAACCTTGAGAAGTTGGGTTCACCTCTATCCTGGGAACACATAACCAGTCAGGTATGTGAGATCAGTTACTCCATCACTTTCTGTATCTGTATGTAACTATAAGAAAATCACTATGGTTCACCTACAGCCCTTTTAACGTTCAACACTGCCTACAGATTGGCATGTTCTGCTACAGTGGGATGACACCCGAACAAGTTGACCGACTGACAAAAGAGTATCACATCTACATGACTCGTAATGGTCGTATCAGGTATAATTATTCAGTCGCCATGCTCAAGCTTATATGCACGTGTGTTCTTATACAAGTTTATTAGTATCTGATTTGTTTTCCCAATCTGCTTTTCTATGCCTCTTGTATGTGCAGTATGGCAGGAGTTACTACCGGAAATGTTGGTTACTTGGCAAATGCTATTCATGAGGTTACTAAATCCGCTTAACTGGGGAGACGACATCAAATTTCAGAAAGTTCCAAGATTATTTTTTTCCTCTAGTGTACTAGTAGGATGACAACTTTGTAGAATTCCTTTCTGTAATCGGAAAGTTAGTTGAGATCACATGTTGTAATGATCTGTACTGACACGATCTATACTGACAAGGGGGATAAATAGATTCTGTGAAGATTTTGAGGTGTAGAAGTCATTAGCAACGTTAAAAACATTCCAGACATTTTTCATATGCAGCGACGTAGATACATCAGTTACATGATATTTATACCTACATTTTGAAGTGCTGTTGCTGTTATATGATGTCATGGATGGAAATAATAATTTGTTCTTGATGCTCATTTGCATGTATCAGCTAGCATGTTTACCAACATAACAAGGTTAATTTCTGATTGCTTCCTCATTTGCAAATTTTTGACGGCATACTAGTGCAATTCCAAAGGACTTTTGACAAATACTCATTCCTTCGACTCCTCAAGAGTGCTCTCTTTTGGGAGGGAGCTGCATTTTCTTTTTAGAACTATCCCACATTTTCTTCTTTTTGACCTTTGATTTCCCTATTGCTAGTTTTGACTAGTAATATACAACCATGAAACTAGAGAAGATCGTATCTTGTAATACCTCCAATTTTTAAATTTCAAGTTGGTATGTTCGAAAGTGAATTTAACCACCATCACTGTAAGAAAAAACAATCAAAGTGATTCTTCAAAGACCAAAAATAAATAAATAAATAAGACACGACGCGGAAAATTGCCGAAAACAACTTGCATATATAAATAACTACAACCAAAAGCTACTAGTCCTAGTGCTCCAGAAGGTCTCTCAAGGAAATCTACTAACTAGACATTACAATATTTATCATTTTATACTCCTATTCTTCTTATCAAAACAATGTACAAAAGAGGCAACAGAGACTGCTATTAGCTAAGACGACATAAGTAGACAGGATCACACTTCCTTGTAAGCCAAACAGCGACTACACGCAGACAACTTTTATGTGCGTACGTAGCCACTGGTTAGCCAAAAAGCATGGTTACATTAATCCAGAAGGACTCCCTATATTTCTGATACACCAACTCTATATTACATGAGTACAATTAAGTCGCACCGGGAAAGGGAAAATTCAAACCAAGTTGCCTCCACACATGCTCAGGGATCAGCTTGTTGACCAAATCAGGTGAAGCTCCAGCTAACTGCAAGCAACAGCAACACAAACATAACTTATATGATCCCCAACATCACGCAAGAAGGGAAGTTTTGACTTATGAATCACATTAAAAAGGATCATCTTAATCGCAAAGAAAGAAAGGTTAAAATGTCTGCCTTACCACAAAGTGTCCAACTAGTAATAAAGAGAATAAATATCCAATGCAGCTTCAGAAACGAATTAAAGTATCCAACGCCTCGGAGAAGAATCATTGGGATCAGGGCGGATCTAGGATGGGGCTTGGGGGCTCAGCAAAAAATTATACTATATACAGAAAGTATATATTTTTTTCTTTTTAGTCTATATATATAGATTTCGAGTCCCTTGAACATAAGACTAAAGGTTGGTTCGTGGTTTAGGGGGTTCAAAATCTACTCTGAGTTTCTAAGTTCAAATCTCAAGCACTACATTTTGTTTTTCGAAACCCCTTAATAAAAAATCTGAATCTCTCACTGCATTGGATAATAATGGGGACCCCTGTAATTGGTAGGGATATAGAAGCTTTTACAAAGTGATAGCTTCCTACAACCTTTACAAAGTGGTGACATTCTAAACCATTAATTACTAGAGATACATTTGATGACAGCAAATCACCAAAACCAGTTCTCTTAAATGGTTCCAAATAATTGGCAACACATTTAATGTGACTGCTTAGATCCATGCACATGTAGACAATCTTGGGTTCTCACATTTTGAAGCGGCGGAAGGACAAAAGAAGACATGAGTGATTGTTATTTGAGAGGAAGACGTGAGTGATTGTTATCTGAGAGGAAAAGACAATGGATATCAAAAGCAAAGGAAGAAAGAAGACAACCGACAAGACTCGTGATGCATCTAAACGTACAACAAACAAAGAAAAACATGCAGAAATCATGAGCTAATACATAACGCATCATTTTCCTGTATTATTCACTTTCAAAATCCATTGTCACAAAAGGATTTTCTTTAGTAGTTTGTTTCTAGTATTTATATAACTTTCTAAAACCATCAATTAGTAGAGATAAATTCTCATGACAGCAAATCACCAAAACCAGTTCTCTAAAATGGTTCCAAATAATTGGCAACACAGTTAATGTGATTGCGTAGATCCTTGCACATGTAGACAATCTTCAGTTCTCACATTTTGAAGCGGCAGGAGGACAAAAGAAGATGTGAGTGATTGTTATTTGAGAGGAAAAGACAATGGATATCAAAAGCAAAGGAAGAAAGACGACAACCGACAAGACTCATGGTGCATCTAAACGTACAAGAAACAAAGAGCAACAAGCAGAAATCATGAGCTAATATGTAACTCATCATTTTCCTGTATTATTCACTTCTAAAATCCATTGTCACAAAAGGATTTACTTTAATAGTTTGTTTCTTGTATATATCACTTCACACGAGAACAACATGTGACGCTCCAGCGACCACCGTCAATCCAATATCCTTCCATTTTCATTTATAACAAACATCTCAGTAATGGATAAGGAAAAACTATAGCTCCGGTTAATGAAACAAATCTATAGATGTTTGTTGAATTGCATGATCATATATTAAACTAGTGAGCCAGCAATTCTTCAAAAACTTAAAAGATTACATTCTAGATAATAGTTATGGAGAAATATAATAATATTAGTGAAGTACGAGAAGATTTCAAAAATGGTACCTCTTGTTTAAAGTTGAAAAGAGGTGGAAATGGACGTCCATTTGGGAGACGGGCATTGGGCTCACGAAGCTCATCAAAGAATGGATGTGCACATGCTTCCAGCTGCAAGGAGCAAAAGCCGGGTAAATAGACTGATACAAGAAATGGTTTGTAGATGAAATAACAATACTTCAAAGAATATCACTTGTAAAATGAGAAAACTCACCGCATTACAACGAAGACTTGGGGAATACTGGAGAAGCCGTGAAGCAAGATCAATCGCTTCGGGAGGCATTCTTTTATGGAATACCTGAAACCATGGAAGTCTTTTAGTTTTCTTTTCAACTAAACCTGATTTTAGGGGTAGTTAACATAAAAATATTTCAACAAGAGAATGATCTAATGCAAAATAACTATCAAAATATAACAATTAACACACAGTACCTTGTGCCAAGGATGAGCTTTTATCTGTGGGAATCTGAAATCTGAGTAGTTTGGGTTCATACATCGAATTTCTTCCCGAGTAGGCGTACCAAGGACCTGTGACAAGGTTTCTCATTAGTAAAAAGGGATCCACGTAAGTGTTGTCAGAGATTACTAGGATCAGTACAAAGACACACCTTGATAATCTCCACCAGTTGGTCTACCGCATTTTCGCCAGGAAAGAGCGGCTGTCATAATTTATATAGACGAAAGCTCAATAAATTAACAATCTTCAATGAAGTAATAGCTGGAAAGTTATCCACTTGCAAACAAGGATAAATAACACAAACCTGCCCCAGAAGAAGCTCAGCAAGGACACAGCCTGCAGACCAAATATCAATTGATGTTGTATATTCTGTGGCACCAAATATGAGTTCTGGAGCTCTGTAGTAGCGAGAGCAAATGTATGAAATATTTGCTTCACCATTTACCTGAGCATCGGAAGTCCATTAGTATCAAAATGCATCAAAACAAAATGCTTCAGTATTGTTATGTGCAAAACAATTCTCCACGCAAAAAAGAATGTGGATGAAAGTATTGCAGTTTTTGAGCTGAAAATTCTGAAATGCTAGACAACTTCTGCTCCCTCCCACTGTCGAGTAAAAGAATATCCATATTTTCATGTCAAAACCTAATTGTATACGCCAAAAACTTTTAAGAACCTGATGGACAAGGGTCAAAAAGCATCAGATGCTTAAAAACTGAAATGTCTTCAGACAGTGCCTTAATCAGCACCTATTCGTGCAATCAAGCACATAAAACCCAGAGCACATGAAAAAGAGCCTACTATCATGAAGCTAAAGCACCTTCAAAGAAACTTTCACAGCACAAGAACGAAAGAAGATTTGAAGACACATTAACAGAATCGAAGCTGGGAACCTTTTATCTGCATAATGCAGCACTTATACGCATGTAATGATATATGAAATAACGAACATACCAGGACTTTCGCACTTCCAAAGTCACACAGCTTGAGTTGATGCGTCAGAGGATCAACCTTCAAATGACATACAATATAGATTTAGGAAGATGTTATCATACAATAGGAATGAAATGGACTCCTGTTCACATACCAAAAGATTTTGAGGTTTCACATCTCTATGGCAAATCCGTGGAACATTATGAATGTAGGCCAGCCCCCTGAATATCTGACAGTAACAACTAATCAGAATCACATTGTATCCAGTTGCAGAAGAGGCAGAAAGAGAAAGGAGAGATGTAAACCTGATACATGTAAAGCTTGACATATATGAGTGGCATCCTTTGATTTGAATTGCTATAGTGCTTTAAAACCTTGTACAAACTTTCAGGAACATAATCCATGACCAAATTAAGAAAAAGCTCATCTCGACTAGTCGTGGAAAAGAAGCAGTGCTTTAGGCAAATGACATTTGAGTGATCCATCAAGCGCATCAACTGTAGCTCACGATTTTTATACCGTTTATCCTGCAAAACCTTCTTTATGGCCACAGTTTCTCCAGTTTCCAAGCATTTTGCCTAGAGACAACAACGTCAGGTCATTGCTATGTACAAGAGGACTGATACAAGTTTACAATCATGACAGCTCACAAACCTGAAACACTATCCCAAATGATCCTGTGCCGACAACTCGCTCTGCCATATAACTGATGGTCTGCAGAAAAATAATATGAACAAAGTTCCAATATTTCTGAAAATAGCTTGTTTAGCAAAATTGCAGAAAAAGATTGCATCAGATTCGATCATCTAAACCTATCACGAGCTTGACACCCATGATTAGAATTGTCTTAATTATGTTCTCAGATTAGAATCACAATATCTAAGAACCAAGGAATTACAAAACAAATAAAAAGAACCAAAGAAACTGACGTATATAAGGTACACACCCTTTTTGGTTCACCATTCTTGCCTCCAATTGTGGTGGAAATTATATGACCAGTGACCGCTCCATTACCCTCAACAACAGCAGCTGACATTTCCTACAATGTAAACCAAGCAAGGTCAATTGCAGCACCAAAAGAACTGTCTTGTTTAGAAAAGGTTAGAAGCTATCATTACCATAACCAGTCAGACCACCTTAGAGATTGTTCAACAGAAAAGCAAGGAATAGCAAAAATTGTCTTTAAGAAAGCATTATGTGCTAGAGGTTAAGACAAATACAGTATTTAAGGAGAATCAACCATCACAATTCACATGAAGCAAACCCATTGAAGGATTGAAGCACAATTTACCTAAACACGAAGAAAAGCAGCTAAAAAGCTTTTCTTGAAAAGCTGGACTTGCAACTTGCAAGCTACCTAATCAACTCAATAAAACCTGTCCAGCATAACCCCAACAACAAAAACAATAACATACCCAGTTATTTATGACCGCACAAGTGGGATCTGGGGGAGGGTAGAATGTATGTTTTGTGATTGCAGTCATTTATTTTCTATACTCCAAATTTGTCATGAACAATTTCTGGCACGCCCAGTGGGACCAAATCTGCCCTTCATCTCTTTCTCTCACAAATCAGATCTGCAGACTCTGGAGCCAACTGCTGTGATGTCCTCAGACCTTACACCTAACTCGTGGAGCTAGGCTGTTTCCGGACGACCTCAGCTCGAGTAAATAAAAGGGTAAAGAATTCACCACCCCACAAAAACACTCATGGATCTAACCCTAAATATGCACTTCATACCCCCCACAATCCACTACATTAAGAGCCCCTGAAAACAAGAAGTGCAGATTAGAACATATAGCAAACAAACCAAGAAACATTCTTTTTGGTAAGTCAAAACCAAAAACCTCAAACAAAAACTTCTCAAAAATACATTTTTTTTAATATTTTAACAGCTACAAAAATTATTTTCTGGTTAATCAAACAATTTTTCAATATGTTAAAAGCTACAACAAAAATATCCAAGAAAAATAAATTAAAAACACTTTGTGCTCTCTCAAAAAAATTTGCTTCGGAAAATACAATGACTTCAAATTCCAGCTGAATACCCCAAATATAGAGCTAAAAAACACCTCATTGAAGCAAGAAACTCAAACAAACAAAAAAGGCCGGAAAAATTCTCCGGCGAACTTTCCGATCCCGGAGAACACATAAACACAAAGAGGTCGAGCTAGATCGAAGTAAATAGAACAATAGTGTATATCAAGCTCTAGCAGTAGTATATTACTACCTTATCGGATTCCATCTGCGGCCTCGCTCCGGCACCGGCGCCGGCGACGGGGTTTCTTACGGCAGCTGCTCCGCTAGCTTGGTCAAGATTTACTTGTTGCTTCGGCGGCGGAAGGTGGTGATTTTCCGGCGGATTATGGTGTTGAGGACCCAGAGGTATAGAAGCCATGTGCTCTTCTTCTCGTGTTTGCTGCTGCTGCTCTCTTCACACTCTTTTTTTTGTTACTTCTGTTTTTTTATAATAATAGTAATATGCTTTATTTTCTTCTTTAACCAAACACTGCTCTCTCTCTCTCTCTCCAAATATTTGTTAAGAGTACTATTATTAAATTGGGTGATTAAATATATATATATATATATATATATACAGTAGTAGTACCACTTGAGTGTTGAGAAGGAGTTCTATTCCCAAATGTATTATTACTACACTTCTCCACTTTTAAAATATTTAATCTTTTTTTAATTTTATTTATCAAATTAAGATTATTTTAGAAATTTTTTTAATTCGATAAAAAATAAAATTATTGTATTGTCAAAACTATTAAACGTAAATGATATTAACTACTTATGTGACCCT
>JBDJHY010000102.1:16307135-16317714 GCA_039654485.1 Withania somnifera | reverse complement strand
GTATAGTAGGTGCCATCATGACTTGAGAAATCGGGTCATGACAAAACCTATATCTCGTGGTAGAACTCGTACGTGCACGCACAGGATGTGTGTGTAAATCTAATGCTATTCAAAAGTCAAATTAGCTTGATCTGTATGTGCAGGCGCGACTGGCGGACACGAATGCTGGACCGAAACATGGGACCTGATCAACCCCACGTTTTGCTACTAATTTAAATAGAAAAAATCTTCAGAATCCAAGGGCCAGATGAATCTTTTTGGATTCAATGAATGGTCCGCGAAGAGTCTTAAATGAATTCAGTGAATTAAGTTCAAAAGTTTCTTGAATTAATTGGATACATGAATTCAGATTAATTTATGTATGAATTTACGATTCATGAATGAGCTCAAGAGTTTCTTGAATTAATTCATTACATAAATCCGTGCACATTAATGTGGTAGAATTAAAGAGTTTCCAATCAAGTCCAAAGGTCATATTCAACTATAAATACTCAGTTTTCTTCACCAAACAAAAGACAAGAATGTTTTTCTAAAAAAACTCTCTTCATTACCTTCCTATTTTTTAAGTGTTCATCAAAATTTCTCTTCGTTCGCTGTATAGTTGTTTAAATGTAAAACAAGCTTCACGTTTCCGTTGTATCCTTGGAGATAGATGCTCGTGAAAAAACCTCTAACACTATCCGTGAGGGAGAGAATCTGTTTTAAGAAATTGTGTTCAACACAAGCCTCGGAATTTCCTATTGCAGATGACTTGTTCTGTGCCAAAATTGTTCCTGCATAAGTGTTCTTCTTATTTCTTCTAACGTTTAGTATGACGGACAAGAAATTTGAATAATTTTGGAACAAAATATAGGATGTTTGCGTATGATATTAGTTAGTAGGAGATTATTTATTTTATTACTTGTATTATATTGATCGAAAAGTTTTCTCATATATATGATAGATAGTTAATATATCCCAATCCATACATAATTTTGTCTAGCTTATTTCATTACCAACAACCCCTAATGATGTGAGAAATTTTAAAAGAAATGCGTAAATATATTTCCTCTATTATGATTTACGAGCAAAACTTAAATTTTTAAACTCTAGTTGTTTGAGATTTACTATAATTTTTTTCATGGGTTGGCGATTAGGTCATGGGTCAAGATCAAATCTTAGTTCCTGCTCAAGGTCCGGTCTTGAGTTGAGGTTCGGGTCTAAGTCCTGGTCTTAGTCTTGAGTCTCTACTTAAGTTCTGATCTTGGGCCAGCGTCGGATCTTAGGTTGGCAACAAATCTCGAGTCCTAGGTTAAGGTTGTGTCCTAAGTCTAGGTTAAGTCTAAAGTCGGTGTTGGGTCCCGATTCTCGAATCTCAATTCGAGGTTAAGTTTTAGGTCTCAGGTTAGGGCTATGTCTCGAGTCTTAGGTCTGGTTCGGTCACATGTTGAGGTTAGGGCTCGGGTTCCTTGTTGAGGCCAAGGGCCGAGGCTTTAAATTGGATCCCAAATCTCGTGTCCTGGATAAGGGTCTAGTTTTAGATCGTTACTGAAGGTTTAGGCTTCGATCCCATGTCTCAGAAATTATGGTCTCGAATCTCAAGTCCTAGCTTAGGGTCGAGTCATTCATGGTTGTCTTAGGTATCGAGCTACGTTCAGATCCTAGGTCTCATGTCCTGAGTATTGGATTGAGGGTTCGAGCTCGAATCTTGGGTCAATGTTAGGTTTTGGGTCCTAGGTGAGGGTGGGGTCTCGAATTATAGTTAAGTCTCAAATTTGAGTCGGGCTGAGGTTAGACCTGATGGAGGTTAGGGGTTGGACTTGAAGTTCTGTGCCTCGATTAGTAGGGGAGGCATGGGCTTGAGCAAAGAGCGGGGGAAGGCTGGTTGTTCAAAAAAATAAATAGGTCAAGCTGGATAAGTCAGAACCCAGTCCATTTCATCACAATTCATATATTAGCTTTGTCCATTTTAATATGTTCAATTCTAACCTAACCTGTCCATGGGACATGAACCTTAGGCCTATCACGGTCAACCTTTCACATCTTGTCACTAACATATAAAATAATATTAAACTTATATATATAATGTAATCTATGATAAAGGAATTTCGGACGACTACATAACCCCTATTCCCGGTAACAAAATGATACTTAATTGAAACCAGATATAATATTTAAAATTCTTTTTTATTTTCTTAAACTACATATCAATTTGAAACCAGATAAATATCAAAATGGAAAGATATATATATATATATATATATATATATATATCTTTCCATTTTGATATATTTATCTGGTTTCAAATTGATATGTAGTTTAAGAAACTAATTTTTTTTTTTAAATATTATAATTTAAACTTAAAGACATATATAATATATTAAAAATATCTTTTTTAACATGCAAAAAATTAAAATTAATGCACTAGTGAAAAGTGAAGAGAAATTATTTTGAAACGCATTCACACCGTTTTGGTCCAATCATTTTCTATTATGAACTGCATTAATTTAAATTAGCAAAAACAATTACAGGGTAGGTTGAATAGGTTCCCTGCCCAATCATCCAACAAAACCCCACCCTGATGGTGGAAAAAGTATTAGCATTGTCATAACTACTCATCAATTTGATTAAAATAAGAAAAAGACACCATTTTTTCTTCATAAATCCCTCTATCATTTCCCTCAAACTCTCCACCACAAAACAATTATACCGTTATCTACATTTCTTCTTCAAACACGAAAATGGAGACGCAACCAACATGGCTTGAATTATTAGGAAGCAACAACTGGGAAGGTCTTCTTGATCCATTAAACCTCAATCTCCGACAACTCATTCTCCGTTGCGGCGATTTTTGCCAAGCCACTTACGACGGTTTCAACAATGATGAGAACTCCAAATACTGCGGCAGTAGTCGCTACGGCAAAAGTTCATTTTTACACAAAGTCATGTTACAATCCGCCTCCGATTACAACATCTCCAGCTTCCTTTATGCCACTGCCCGTGTTGGTGCTCACAAAGCTTTCTTCCTCCATTCACTCTCTCGCGATTCTTGGGATCGCGAGTCCAATTGGATCGGGTATTGTGCTGTAACTAATGATCAAGTTACAGAAAAATTCAGTCGTAGGGATATTTACATAGCGTTTCGTGGCACAACGAGGAATTATGAGTGGATCAATGTTCTTGGTGCCCGACCTGAATCAGCTGAATCTTTGCTTCATCCTGAAGATGACGATAATAGAGGAAATAAGAGTAATGATGATGATGCCCCTAAAGTAATGAATGGGTGGCTAACGATTTACGTTTCCAGTGACCCAAATTCTCCATTTACAAGATTAAGCGCCAGAGCACAGCTACGAATTATGATTGAAGATTTAAGAGAACAGTACAAAAATGACAACTTGAGTATAATTTTTACAGGGCACAGTTTAGGTGCAAGTTTATCTATCTTAGCTGCTTTTGATCTTGTTGAAAATGGGGTTACTGATATTCCAGTATCCGCCATTATTTTTGGTAGCCCACAGGTAGGAAACAGGGCATTCAACGAAAAGCTTAAAGAGTTTCCAAATCTCAAAATCCTCCATGTTAAGAACAAGATTGATGTGATAACTCATTATCCAAGTTCTTTATTGGGGTATATTAATTCAGGGACTGAGCTACTGATTGATACAAGAAAATCCCCAAGTTTGAAGGACTCAAAAAATCCAAGTGACTGGCATAATTTGCAGGTAAGGTTATCAAAATGAACCGATTGAGCTGAATTTAATTCGACTAAAATGATCTATGACATATGTCATAATTAAAACTCTCTCAATTCTCTTATTAATTTTTTTTTTCTATTATGACTATATATTGCAATAGATCAAAGTTTTTTTTTTAAGAATGAATTTGAATGGGTTAAAATTAACTGTAGATCTGCCTAAAAGCTACGTGGGTTGAAATTGATCATGATTCAACCCATTCAATTCTTACTAAATAATAATTTCTTTATTATAACTACATATATAACAAACAAACATAGGTGAAATGAGTGAGTCGCTAAATTCATCAAATTTAGATGAGCTGAACGAGTTATAATTTTATGTGCTAATTTTGTCACCTTTATTTGCAGGCGATGTTGCATATTGTAGCTGGTTGGAATGGGGAAGATGGAGAATTTGAGATGAAGGTGAAGAGAAGTTTGGCTTTGGTGAACAAATCAAGTTCAATATTGAAAGATGAGTTAATGATTCCAGGATCATGGTGGGTTGAGAAGAATAAAGGGCTGGTTCTTGATGAAGATGGAGAATGGATTCTTGCACCACCATCAGATGAGGACATTCCAATCCCTGAGTATTCACTTCTTTTTCTCACATAATTTATTTATATAAGTGTGTGTGCCTTGTTAATTAGTGGTTTGTTTTCTGTTTATTTTTTGCAAATGTGTCTCTTTTTTTCTTCTTTTAAATGAACTGCTTATATTTTAACTTTCTCAGATTTATTATGTAAAAATATATTGGGTCTATTATTTGTATCTTGTTGTTTTGTGCTTAGTATAGCCAACTTTTTTTTTTTTTTTTGAAAAGTTAGTAGTATTTTCTTAATTAAAAAATATTTAGTTTAGATAGTAAGACATTTTGCTAAGTTTTTTGAAAAAAAAAATGCTAAGCTGATATTATCATAAATTTTGAAAAAGAAATTTAAAAATTAAAATTTTTGAGTTTTGAAGTTGTGATTTTGAAACTTGAAGTTTTATGAGTGAAGATGAAATTTCTTTCCAAAACTGACAATATTTTTTAAAAATAATTTTAAAGATAAATTTTCAAAATCTAATCTCATATTTATGGTCAAAAGCTAGATATGTATTTTTGTGCTAATAGTAGAGTCTATTTTTGAGAACTTAAGTTATATATATATTGATAACATTTTTTTTATATAGTTAGTATAATTTTGGTTAAATACATATTCAATCCCTTAAATTTATTTAAATATTTCACTTATACTCTTGAATTTTATCTTGTTTTAATTAAACAAAAAATTGTATATAAGTTTGTCCATATCAATAGCTGATGTAACATATTTCTCAAATAAACACGTGTATTTATGCATTTGACATGAAAAATGTTACTTCACATATAAAAAAATGTCACATAGATATTTGAAACTCATTCATACACAAATATTTAGGGCAAAAAAACCCTAATGTTTTCCTTCTATTTTTCACTCGATTTTCAGTCATTTCTCACAAAATTAATACTAAAATGTAGAACATTGGTGATATATTCTAGCAATTTTATTCTATTGATTTCATATCTTTAATGTGAATTTTATCTATGTGATATTTGTTTAATATGTGGAATAATATATTCCGCATTAGACTTATAAGTATACGTATAATATTTTTCGCATTAGACGCATAAGTATACAATATTTTCAGCTTGTTTTGCCTGATAGGAACAAACATGTATATAGTTTTACGTTCAATTGAAACAAGACAAAGTTTAAATGTGTAAATTAAAAATTTGGACAAATTTAAGGATTAAATACGTGTTTGGCCTATAATTTTTCTTACCCTTGATGCTTTTCAAAGTAAGTAATTTTAATTGGTCTACTCTTTTTTGTATTATGATGCTAGGGTTTATTCACGGGAAAATGAAGCTATAAATAAATTACTGGAAGATGGAATGACACAAATTCATGAAGATGAAACTGAGGAGGAGGAGGAGGAGGAGGAACACCGGCACATTGCTATTCTGAAAGAGAGTCATTTACTCATTCATAGAGCAAAAGCAATATTAAAACAAAGTTATAAAGAAGGGCACTTTGAGTTTAGACAATTTGGCAAACATAAAGAAACAAGCAGACATGGCTAGCAAGGGCAGATTCGGGGTATTGTGAGAGTTCTCGAGAATCAAGTAACTTTTGTCTGAATTCTGCATTTATATTGAGAATTTGTTGATTATATAAGAAACTAATAGTTGAAAATCCATAACTAGAATTGATTCACTTGGGGAAAAAAAAAGAAAGAAAAAAAAAAACCTTGTTGTGATGCTCTCGTGCTTGATAATTGATTATGGATCTGCTCCAATGGCTAGCTAGAACCCTAAAAGAGAAGTGTTAATTTGTCATCAGAAGTGCATTATTGATTCTCTGTTGACCTTTTTATGTTTGTTCATACAAAGGGGGATCTGTCAAAATTTATTTCTACTTATGTTTACTTTGACTTGCATATTGCTTAATGTTTCTATGATAGAGTGACTGGGAAGCATTTCATTGAACTTGTCACGAATGTAAACTTGTAACTCTTGTTGCTTTCTTGCATCCAAGAGTTTAATCCATTCGCCAATAAAGTGAATTGAGAATTAGAAAATTAGAAAATTTAAGGTTATATCAATAGAGATAAAAATGTTATCATGTGATTCTTTTTTATCTATCCAAGTCTTGATAGAGAAATTTGCTGATATCTATGCTGAGTGTGCGGTAACTCTGACCCATTGATTTCAATAGAATTTTTAATTTTAAAAGTGTTACATGGTCTGATTTAGCTCCGAATATGATTTTGTAAATAATGTCACGATCTGAAAATCGAGATGTGATGATGTTTACATCCCACTTGTAGACATACCTAACTCCGACCTAGAGCGTTAAGCGATTGGTCGGTATCAAGTGCCAAAATAAAAAAAAAAGAACAAGGAGAGAAGAAGAAGAAAAGAAGAACTGAAAAGTACATAACAGAAAGTAAAACCTCCAGAACCTGGTATCGTGGCTGTAGTGCATCTATATATACAAAATGGTATAAAATACAGCCACCACGGGGCAAAAATTATAAAGTAGCCATCCTGAGCCAAAACTAGGAAAACTCTGTACTGGAAAAAAAAATGGTCAACAAGAACGCCAACTGCTCACCAAATCTCAGGAACAGCTCCATCTAACCCGCACGATCCTGCTCGCTCTGCTGACTCGCATTAGGACATGCATCACAAAAAAATGCAGAAGTGTAGCTTGAGTACAAAAAACAATGGGTACCCAGTAGGCATCATAGGACAACTAGGAAAAAGTAAGCATAAGTAAGGTAAAGTGCGATCAAATAACAGTTAGAGAGGAAGTAATCACAGTGTCAACTAACAAGTACGAAAGAAGACCAACTATCAGGGTATAACACAGAGGACCTGGGTCACAAGTAAATCATTACCTACGTGACATGTACCTGAAATTCCAACGTAACTAGTACAATAAGAAACCATAAAGAGAAATACAAGACAATTAACAGCTAATCTATCAAAGAATAAAGTACAGGAAGACAATAAATAAGGCCTAACTATCAACAAACCTACCGGCATCCCATACTACCAACAGGTACAACCCAACATACAAGAAATCTAACGAGACTCCCTTCATAAGTCCGAAGAATACAAACAATCGTGAAATGATGCAATGCAAAAGAGGTGTTGGAAAATAAATGTGTACTACTAGTAACCCGCACGCTCCTTCGATAAAAAGGCACGCAAGGCATGACCCACAGAGGATTCAAACCGTATACCTTTACTCCCCCCTACACCCCTCCCCCAGGATGCACAACATGCCCGACATGGCAACCCAGGTCGGTAGAGCCCGTAGAGGGACTTGAGCCCGCATGCAACACTCTCGTAAAAAGGTCAACTAGAGCATAGTCATCAGGCATAGATGCCAAAACCTAGGCTCAACCCATATATCATATCTCAGTAAAAAACTCAAGTCCGACCATATGAGAAAAATCAAGTCATTGTAAAACCCAACGGTCACCATGTAAGCAATATCCTAAAAACACAGCGGTAGTGAGAAAATAAGATCAGGTAGTGTAAGAAAGTAACTTCATACTGCCCAGAAGTCGTGAAAATATATAAATATAATATACGAGAAACCAGTTTTCGATTATTATTCAGTTAAGACCAAGTTACCATTTAAAAGATATCAATACATGATAGCGGCACAAAACAATCAGCCTACCTGGATCGTCTCTAAGCCACCAACATAAATCCAGGGGATAGCTGCTAAGCTCTAACCACTAGTTTAATACCCTCCCAACCCAACTATGTCCCACATACAACGAGCTACGCCGATGGGGCCACGTTCCTAGGGGTGTATAACAAGTGAAAAGACCAGCAAGGTAGGCCGTAGGCCATACTATAACAGCAACGGGGCTCCAGACTAGTAATCCAGCCCTGAGCTGGCAATTTACCAAACATACACATCATTAAATACACAGTTTGAAAGAAGTAAGTCGTAGCCTACTTGAATTTCAGCGGTAACTTCGAGAAGCACGTCGAGTTATCCATGAACAAGCTCGAAATTGCACAAAACTTGCAAAATCATAACTCACGCATCAAGAAGAATAAAACAAGACTCAAATTGCTATAGAAATAGCGGGGGTCGAAATTCAAATTAAAAATGGGTCCGTAAACCCTCGTAGCTCGGATAGATGAAATATTTATTACAACACGTAGATCACAGCTTATAGATCGTACGGTACAAAATAGGCTCAATTCGATAAATACTAATAAAGAAATAAGCTCGAAAAGTTTATGTACTATGAAAAACTTATAACTAAGGAAGACAACGAAGAATTATCCTGTAGAAATAATCACTGAACCATCAAAAAATAATTTCGTGGATCAAAACTACAAATTGGACCTTATGTTATACTGATCTTGGCTCAAAATTTAGTAAATTTGGAGAAAAATTTTGTATTTCGATCACAGTTGTGAATAAGAAATATTTAGTACATGTCACAAGGCAAACATGTAATAAATGTTATCATTTAGTGAATCATGGCACTTTATGCCATAAAATTTCACCTTTTGGAAGGTGTGGATTAATCACCTCTTCTTTTTGCTTTTTAAATATTCGGATATTGTATAAATTTGTTATAAAATAACTATAATATTTTAAATATATCAAAATTTATAGTAAATTATTTCTAATAAAACCTACCTCTTGAATTAATCAATTTTTAATGCAATTAGACCCGTTATTACCGATAAAATATTAATAACTTACCACTTTCTATAAAATAATAAGGTAAGAGACTACATTATTTCATAAAAATAATTTAGGAAGATGCTGACAAAAATTTATCTTTTATTAGTATTAAAGAAATAGATATAATTATTATTTAAAATAAAATAATTTAATTTAGTGGTATAACATCGTAATTGAAAGCATAATATCGTAAATGAAAGTGTCGGGATCCGAACCAAAAGTCCTTTTAGACTAAAATCTAGTGTTTCGGAGCAAGTGAAACTGACGAGACGATGATTCAAGATTGTTTAAGATAAGAAGGCCCGTAGTAGCAACAATTAGAAGGAAACCAAGCTATAAAACTGTCAGGGAACTAAACTACTAATCCTAGCAAGTCACGAATGACTTGGGGCAGTTATAAGAATGTTCTAAACACTAAAAAATCACAAAAATATAAAAATAACCCTGAGGGTCACTACAACGTCCCTAACGAAACTTTTATCTGCGAAAGTAAAGAAAGAAGGGAGGGGGTACCTGAAATCTCGAGTAGATAAGGGTATTAGGCTCGCATATCTCTCTCTGTCTTCCAGGTTGCCTCCTTAACCAAATAACGATCTCAACGAACTCCCACAACAGGTATATCCCAGGACCTGAGCATCTCAGACCCTTGTCAATAATGACCTCATGTTGCTCTACATAAGTCAAACGATTGTGCAACTGTACTAACTCATGATGAAGCACATATGAGACATAGAGAAGAAGCATGGATACGTGGTAAATTAGGTTAACCGCTGGTAATTGTAGAGGTAAGGCCAATCTAGATCATAGGTGGGGTAGTTCTACTCATGAATCTTCAACTGACATGAAGCATGTGCAAT
This sequence comes from Withania somnifera, assembly GCA_039654485.1. Taxonomy (NCBI): domain Eukaryota; kingdom Viridiplantae; phylum Streptophyta; class Magnoliopsida; order Solanales; family Solanaceae; genus Withania; species Withania somnifera. Next base: position 16,307,884 of record JBDJHY010000102.1, on the reverse strand, counting down.
AACTCTACCCTGCTACATCAACACACAACCTAACTGGAGTACGATCCCCAAATGCTTCTCATGCTGCTCCCGACTCTTATAATATACCAGGATGTCATCAATGAACACAATCACAAAGAAATCTAGATATTGTTTGAAAACTTTAGTCATGAGATCCATAAATACAGTTGGGGCATTAGTCAGCCCAAAAGACATAACCAGGAACTTGTAGTGTTCATGCCGGGTTCGAAAAGCAGTCTTCGAAATATCCCAGCCTGAATCCTCAACTAGTAATAACCCCACCTCAAATCAATCCTAATATTGTTTAACTTTGCCAAAAAATTTAAATAAATAAATAAATAAATAAAATGATAATTTTATTATATTATCTCTATTAATTATAAATCATCTAATGGAAGAAAAATAATTAGTGATATTTAATAATAATGATAAAATAGTCACATGCACAAGATGATAAATTATCTAAAAAAATTATTTTTAAATTCTATACTAAGACAATAGCATATGAGCATAATATTTATTTATATGAGTTAAGTAGATATAATGTTTATTTTAACGTCAATTATCACTAATTAATTATTTTATTTTACTTGTATATAGTTTTACTGATTGACGTGAGATACAATTTTATTGATTGATGCGAGACATGCGTGCAAGGCACGTATCCTTATAAATGTTGACTGAACTTTTTGCCCTTTATTAAAATTCTCTGCAATACATAAAATTGTCATTTACTATTATCCTCAAAT
>JBDJHY010000102.1:16277263-16287516 GCA_039654485.1 Withania somnifera | reverse complement strand
TTTAGGTGGGCCAATGTGTCCTTTTAGCCACACCCCTACACTCACACTAAGTGATATTTCATTTGTTTAAAAATATGGTGAACCCCTATCTAGTATCTATGGGTGACCTGGTATAGTGGTATACGGTATTGTATGGTATTAAAAATTTTAGTTCGATAATTTGGGTTTTTGGTTTTTAAAAAGATTATGTCACTATCATAATGGATTAATTCAATATGGTTTCATTTCAACATTTTGCGGTATGCTAAATTTGATGACATTAGTTTACTGTCTTGCTTAGGAAACACACATCTCCATTCAGACAAGTTCCATAGATGATCCTCTTTATACCGTGTGTTGAAGTGATAGATTGTTTTAAAATGAAAACAATTATTGAGACAAAGAAAGACAACAAAAAGGAAAATTTAACAAAGAACTTTCAGCCCATATGATGCTATGCATTCATAAGTCATAACAGATTAGTATTAGAGTTTACAGTCATTGAGCAACTACCCATTGCATTCATAAGTCATAACAGATTAGTATTAGAGTTGACTATCATTCAGCAACTACCAATAAAGCTGCCACCACTGCCTCAGCCACCACCACCACATCCACCACCACCGCCACAGGCACAATCTCCACTACCACCACCACCTCTGCCTCAGCCTCCACAAGCACCACCACCACCACTAGAATACATGATCACGCTACCAGTACCACCAAAACCAGCACCAGTACCAATACCAGTGGACGTAGGATTGATTTTCTTTTTCTTCTTAGATACTATGTCATTTTCAGGATGATCAGTACACGCAAACACCACTATTGACACCACTAGACAGGAAAATGATAACACAAAACAAGAACATAGCACCAGCTTTACTAGAACTTTCATCACTATCCAAAGAAGAAACCAAGAACCTAGCCATTATATTCTGAACATGAAATGCATTTATAGAGTAGAATAATTATATATTTATATTATAACTGTTGGTTAGGATCATGTCACATAATTTTACTATGTTTTCTAATTTTTGACAGGACAATTGCTTGTTTTAAGGTAATACTTTCCCTGGTTAGAAAGATTACTACTTTTCGATAATAAGCAATTTACATTATCCTAGCACTGTTATTGACTGATTCTTCTGGAAATCTTTGCCAGGAAGATTGTCAGGGATCTCAAGAAGAGAAAGTGCTAATAACTGGACAAAATTTCTGAGAGCTTTCACTCGGAGGTGGAGCTAGAATTTTTAGTTTATGAGTTCTAGACCACATGTGTTTTTAATTTATCGAGCTCTGAAAAATGATTATACATATTTGATGAAAGAAGAATACCACATCATTGATAGAAGTGGTCATGGGTCCTTATATGGATTTGAACAATCCTTCCTCTCGAGCTAGCTTTTGGAGTTAAAGTTAGCTCAAGGTCCATTGCCTGACAGAAAACAAAAGTATTTGGGTGTGCACTCTCTGGAGGGCCGAGATAATAACTGGTATTAGTTGAGTGACCAATCCGAGAAATTAATCCTACGAAATATTTCTTTGGTTATTCATGATTAAGTAAATTGTACAAGTGATCAATCAGAAAACGTGGAAACCAGAAAACTTTTTATTATGAATCAATCATATAGGGGATTTCAAGTTTACTCTTATGAATATACCTGTACAAAGATTCTTATTCCGTGGTGTAATTACAGAATAAATATAAATTGGTCACATAAACCCATTATAACCGGATAATGGAAGTGTAAAATCAGACAAAAACTTAATGTTGTCAATCATCTTGCAACCAGTTCAATTGATTGATTTACCCAAGGAACTATTTCATTTATGTGGGGAAGTATGGAAAACAATCAGACGAATTCAGAGCAACCTGTGTCTTCTATTGAGCTTCTGGTATAGGTGTCAATGCCATCATTTCCTGGTAAATTGAAGATAAATTTTAAAACACAGAAAAGAAAAGTGAACAAACTTGAATGCTGAGAGAGAGCGAAAGAGACAATTTACCTCAGTATACCGCAAATGCTGTTGATGTCCCTTTGTTGTTTTAACAATTGTTTCCCAATTCAGATCAGTAGATAGTGGCTTACAAGATTGGTTGTTGGGACTTATTCCTGTCCCAAAGCATGATCTTGAAGATGGATTTTTCGTGGACAGTGATGGCAAAGTACGGCAAAGCCACGAATCCGATGGAGATTTTGGTAAAGGAGGGGGAGCAGGAAGCTTTTCTTTATGTACAGTTTGCTTTCTGGTACTTCGTTTAGCATCATCTTTGGGTTTCACTGAGGCGACTGTGTCCTGGAAATGGTCTTGAGCTTGTCCAGAAGCCACCTGCGCCATCATTTCCCCTCCATTATTAAATTTTGTTGCTGATGATGGTGGGTTGATAATGTCTTTTTGAATATTTGGCTTTGAAGCTCTACCATCCACAGGCTTAGCAAAATAAACAAGTGAAGAATCCACTGAGGGCTTTTGTTCTGTCATCTTTTTAAGAATATCTTGATCCTCATCGTGTAAGTGTAATGGCCTCTCTGCTGTAGGAGAACATGACTTCATAATCAGAGATTCCATCTTATGCACAATATCTACATGCAGTGTTTTCTCTGCCAGAGGAGCTGCTAAATACGGTTCGCTTGAATCATTCTGATAATCGAATAATTCTTGAAAGTGATCACTGCTATCCTTCTGTAACGACTCAGATTTGGACTGCTGCAATAAGTTAAAACCATTAGTGATCAATAAAAATGTGTTAGAGGAAGTTAGCACGATATAAGTGGTTGCAGAAGAGCAATGGAAGTAACGGGAAGAAAAATAGTGGAAATTGATACCTCGTTCTCAGATCCACTACAAGAAGCGGTAGAAGATGATCTGGTCTGAGTTCTATTGGGAGGAGACATGGGTACTCTGGTTCTAGCACTCATTCCAGGTACAGGATTCATAAGACAAAACGAACTTTTCAAGCAAAAACGAGGCAATAATCCACAAACTTTATAAGGTAGAATTCCATCATAACAACTATCATCATCACTTTCCTCTTCGTAATTATCATGAAATTGGGAATAACGAAGTGCAAAACTAGGTCCATAACGCAGTTGAGGCCGTTTATCCCCATTTGCTACCTTCTTGAGTTGTCTTGGTTGTTCCTGAACAGCTGGTTGCCTCCTGGGAGCATACTGAGGTGCTTCTAAAGTATTTTCTGAAGCCATGGCCTTGGCTGCTTGTAGAAACCGATCAATCATGAAATCTCTAGCTTGTGGATCTGTTAAAGAAGTACCGGATGGTTTTGCTTCCGGTTCATCTAATCCACTTAAGCCACTTACACTACAATTCAGAAAGAATGATTCAGTTCTAGAAAGCTCATTGAGGGCATCCGTATATGCTTTATCAACATCCTCTGATTCATGTTTTTCCTTATCCTGTTTCATTTCTTTCTCGCACTCAATACTCTCAATCTTCTTCACCTTTTCGTCCAAATTCATGCAGCTCGGTGTGGAATATTGAGCCTTTTCTGTTTGGCTCTCACTAATGTTTTGACTTTCATGACCTTTATCAGAATCCTGGTTATCTTTCAGCTTCCTCCCTGGAGGAAGTCTCGGGGCAATAGGTGGTTTTTCCGTTGCACGTATTTGCCGTTTGCTTTCATACTTGGGTTTTCCAGGACTCTGTTCCCAGCGGAAAGGTACTGCTCCCGGGTTCCTCACTGGACCTGACTTCAGTTCCGATTTGTAATGGGGAGGACGTGTTACGATGGGGAGAGAACATTCAGTATTCTTTGTCTCTTCTATCCCAGAAGCCACTGTTGGAGAGACTCGTCTTACTGACAGAAAGGGTTGATTCAAATTCAGCTGCTTGTTGTCCATGAGATTCTTTAGCAACATATAAACACCTTATATCTGCACATATAACCATCAACCTGTCACACGTACTGCTATTGCTATACATAGCAATACCAACAGTATAACAAATGATCCTTTCCCCAATAATAACAACAAAATACTTGGTAATAAAACCATATTCAAACCAGCTTCTACATTTTACTCGTTGTAACAATGGATGAATTAATCCATGCAGATTGACGTTACTACTCAGAACACTACATAACTGAGTCAATGCAGCTTCGTATTTCCAGTTCCTCTCTAAGAGAAGCAACAATCATCGCTATCCCTAGTTAGTTGGGTACTCCATTTGTTCCACCCTATCTAGGTCCATCATTCCAATACCAGATATTTTAACATTAAGGCAAACTAACGGTTCTTTAAAGCAACAACAACAATACCAACAACAACATACCTAGTATATTCCCATAAAGCGGAGTCTTTTAAGCTAGAGAATTCAAAATCTCATAGTTACCCTACACAAAGATAAAAGCCGCTAACCAGACGACAAAATACTCCTATTTCAAAATTTCATAGTTACCCTACACAGAGATAAACATCATTAACTCTATTATCTAATTGCATAAGCATTTTGTCTAAACATTTACAGAATTCATTTACATTGGATAATATCTAAAACAAACACCATAATTCTCTTGTTAAAGACCCACATATTCACCAGTTTGTGGTTCCAGCTGGCAACAAAATTTAGACAAAGATGCTTAACAGGTGGGGCTTAACAGCAAAAATTGTCATGGAGTTTATGAGTTTCCGCCACTAGCTTAAAATTTTGACCACACCAACTAAACTCATTTCTAGACCTGTGACTCTGCCCTCACCGTATCTAAATAATGCAACCTCCCTGTCTACAAAACAGTGGCAAAGACAGGATTTTTATCAAGGAAATTCAAAATATAAATTCAAAATATAAAGGACTAAACACACAAAAAGCCAAAGTGTTTAAACATCTACTATATATATACATCAAAACAATTTTGCGGACAGCCCAGTGCACTAAAGTTCCCGCTATACGCGGGTTGTTGTTGTGTGGGAGGGTTGGGGGAGGGAAGGGGGAGGGGGTTGGATGAACCTCCTGGTATGGTGCACCCCTCTAAATATGAGCATGCTGGCAGATATACATCCAACCTTATCAAACTTTAGTATAATTGGATTGACTCACACAAATTGGTATGATTGAAAAATTTGAAAGCATAACTGATATAAGTTTCTTGATCATCATATGGAAAAGCTTAGCCACAAGATCCCCAGGTAAAAACAGGACTGCAGATTCATACCAGTGTCTTTGTCACCACAGAAATTTCATTTACATTGAAAATTACCAAAAATTTATTCTCATTTTTAAAAAAAAAAGATGCATTTCCACAATCCTAGCCTAAAAATATTGATTCTCGAAGATCCAACTGAACTCATGGAATGATGGAAACTTGATACTATTACTATCTGAACCAACATGTTATCAATCCAAATGCTTTATTTAACCTTAATGCATTACCTCATTTTCCGAAACTCAATAATCTCCATTTCTAGATGCAGGATATCTACCAAAAGAACACAGACAAAAAAATAAAAGAACCTTGACCCCTTACTAACCCCAACACCCCCCCTCCCCACCCACTCCTTCTTCTTTCTTTCTGGATTGCAAGACAAAAAAAAGATCAAAAGTTGGATGTTCCCAGTAACTATAAACAACTCTTAGGCATCAAATAGAAATTGAACCATATCAAATATCTAAGAAACACCTCTTAAACAAAATTAGCAAACCCCCAAACAAATCAAGACAGGGAAACCAATACTAACACATTTTTTTTAAAACAAAAAATAATTTAGAGAAATTTATAGTACCTTTGGTAAATGAATGTTCTTGAACTGCAAAGTGACTTTCTTGGTTGAATGAATAAGCATAAACACTATGTATACATAGCTGTAAACACCCAAAAATCAGAAATCTTTATGAGCAAGGAGAGAGGGAAAAAAAAAGATAGAAAAACAATAAAGATGAGCTAATACACAAAGACAAGAATAAAGCACTAATTTCTTGATTCTCCTTGACAACTTAAGATGAAGAAACTCAAATTGTTTATTACTCCTAACACTTAAAACTAAACAACACTATACTAAATATTATTTAAGTTCAAATTAATAACTTGAAGTTAGCTAAAAAGAATCAATACTTAGTTAACTGATATTTTTTATTTGACTTAGGCTTTTCGTTTATTGTGTGTGTGTGTGTGTGTTTTTTTTTTTTTTTTTGGATCATGTGATGGCATTTATAGGTTATGTCCCTCAAAGTCATACTCATACTCATACTCATACTCCTACGCATACTCATACACATGCATCATTGACATGCATTTAAGTTGTGAAATCTTGGAGAACAGAATTCTGAAAAGAATTCTTACTTTATGACACTTCAACTTGTCTTTTTGAAATAATTGGTCAATGGAGAAATAATCATTCATGTATGGTTCTAGGTTCTTCAACACCTCATTCTCTAATAATTATTAGATTACTTCTTTTAGCAAAAAGCAACTTTTTCTTTAAATTTCTAAGTCACAATAAGTAATTATTTGTATGGAATGTTTACATCGAAATAACTAAACTTATCACAATAAAATAAAACATATGTCTTATTTAATCATGGTTAAGCTTTACAGGTGACAGATGTTATGTATGGATTGATTTGATATAAATATTTGAAGCACATAAATTTCGATCCTACTACTCCCTTAAGAATGTATTTACTCAATTATCTTTATTAATGGTACTTTGAAAAAAATTAATTTATATTACTAGTACTTCATGATAAGGAAAATTGTAAAAAGAAAGATATCTCTTTTTGATTTGGTTAGTAAGAAAACAAAAGAATTTTTTTTTGTATATTTTCTTGAACGGAGAAAGTAATATTTTTCTTGGTTAGGTGTTTAAATTAGATTAATGAAGCAATTTGTTGCATTTTAAATTAGAATAAACAACATAATCAGTCAAACATTCTTATCATATTTATAGTTTATCCATTATTTTAAAAAATTATAAAATATATCATTTCTTTGATGTATCTGAATGGCCCCAGATACTCGAAATATATCGCATGTATTGAGTGTCTAGTTATATATTTAAATAGTTTAATTAACATGTATTCGTATATATCTAAAGAGTTACTAAATAATGTATCGCCCCCAAAATATATATTGTGCCCAAATTTTATATTGAGATCCAAATTATATATCTTCCATAAAAAAAAGGCGATTGAAATAATAGTAATACTTAATGGGTCATAGATTATATTTTTCTTTGTGGCAAATTTGGGAGAGTTTAGCTGTACGTAAGTACTATGGTCTTAAATAACTTTAGAGCATTTATTATCCTGGTTAGCTGGATCTATTCAATCTTATTTAAATTGATTAGCCCTCTGACTAAAATGAATAAATATACTAGACACAAGATAGGGAAATTGATTATAACATAGCAAAAATCATTCTGCCAAATCGATGCATGTGCAAAGTATGTTTTATATTGTAATGCGCATATTATAATAGTATCATAAGAGTAATTTTGCTGCTATGATAATCCAATTCCTAAATGGAAAAAATAAAAATTCAATAATTTGGTTTCCTTATTTAGCAATAAATGGTTAAAATCACTTCAGAGATAATCTAAAGTATCTAAGGCCAGATCAATAATTTTCGTCAACCCTAAAAAGGAAAAAACATCCCTTCAAAATGCTAATTTTGCTCGGACGGGTGAGCTCGTTCATATTGTTGGTCTCAAGTCCGAATAACTGGGAAGGATTATCAAGGGTCAACTTAAAACAAACTTTGCATCCTGTTATAGGATTACACTGAATTAAACTACATAAAACATACTATTACAGGAGTCAATTACTCCCCAGACTATTAATTTTTGAAATTACATCTTATACTTTTTTTATGTGCGATACATACAGAAGGTCGTGATACATAACTCCAAAAAACCCTCAGATACATATGGAGGATCGCAATACATAAATTGAATGAAATACATAACTCATGTAGTCATTCAGATACATATGAATACATGTTAAATTATTCAGATACATGGTTAGACATGCGATACACATTGTGTAGTCACGATATATGAAATGTATCATGAGTTATGTATCACACCCAAGTTATGCATCGCAACGCTATCGTATGTATCACGCCTAAAAATGTAGTGTATTTGGTAATTTTGCTGAATTAACGAGACATAATATAAATATGATACAAACGTTTGGTTAATTATGTAGTTTATCCAATTTATTATTATTTCCTTCAAAATACTGTTTAATTTATATTTCTTTTAAATTTTGACAAATATTAGGACACTCTTTTGTTTTCTCTTTAATATTACAAATCTATCATCTAACTTATGCTTATGGCTGGGCAACGGATCGGGTCGTCCCGATCCAGTACGATTAAGGGACAGGACATGTTATACCGGATATCGAGACGGGACGGGATCCCATTTTTGTTCCGATCTGGCCCAGTCTTAAATTAAGCTATTGAAAACTCATCACGATGGCCATTATAGCCGTTTTAGTCCCCCCCTACCCCTACAAACTTTTTTTACCTATAAATACTATTATTTTTCATTCATCTTTCATCAAAAATTTCTCAATTTTCTCGACTACTCATTATTTATCAATCTTCTATTCTTAAAATATCCAATATTCATTTATCAATTACCCAAATCTCTTTTTTACAATTAGCTATTTTTGTTAATATTGTTAATTGAAGATTTGAAGCTAAATTTGGTGCAATTTGGAAAAGCAATCTTCTTCAGCTCTCGTCGTCAAATTATTTAGTTTCAGTTATTTACATTTGTTTATTCGCAGACGTTTGGTACATTCGTTTCACTTTCTCTACTCTTATTATTTTATTTTCATATTTATTAATTTATCATTTAGTTGTTGTATTTGGTAATTTAAATTTAATTTTATTAATATTATGGATTAGTCTAAAAAAAGTTCGGGAAAGAAGGAAAGTAGTTCTAAAAAAATTTTTAGAAAGATGATAGGTTCTAGTTCATCTTCGCAATCTAAAGTTACTTTATTTACATATAATATTGATGTAGATCAAACTAATTTAGCCCCTCTAGAAACTAATATTGAAACTCTTCTAATTAATACCGAAACTTTTGATAGAATGCACCACAATTATTTTTTGAAAGATTTAGACGAAACACCTACTAGTCCCTCTACCGAAACGCCAACTCAGGTTCCAGTTGAATATGAGCCCGAGGTTTGAGCTAATTCCCCCTCGGCTTCTCAAAGAACAAAAAAGGGTAAGGCTCCCATACGTCGCCCTAAAAAATCACTTGTATGTTATTTTTGTATTTGAAATGACGAAAAAACTATTGCTATTTGTCGTCTTTGTAAAAAAAATTGGGTTTATAAATCCGGTGGCAGTAGTGGTTCGATGGGAGGGATGATTAGACATTAAGAATCAATGCATAAACGGGAGTGGCATGCACGTTTAGCTGGTCTTGATCCTGCTATGTCTTCTAGCGGTTCTCGACCATCTTGTGGAGAGTCTAATATGGTTCAAGGTGCATTAAACCTTTCTAACCCCGCTGTCCCTATTTCACAACGATCATACAGCAGAGATTGTGATCGTAAAATTTTTGCCAAAATGATTGTTTGTTCGGGTTTGCCTTTTAGTTTTGGTGAACATCCTACTTCATTGAATATATTCATGATACATATAATCATATTTATGAAGGTATATCACGAATTATGGTTAAAAGAGATATATTCAATTTTTACGAAGAACATTGTCAAATGATTAGTGAATATTTTGAATTATTGAATTGTAGGGTTTCCCTAACAACTTCTATGAACTGTAGTCGTGTTAGCTTTGATTATTTAACTGTTAATGTACAATGGGTTGATTATAATTGAAATCTACAAAAATGAAATATTGCTTATAAAATTTATAAAGTATTAAAAACGACACTTATATTGCTAGTACGGTAGCTAAGATTTTAGATTTTTATGGACTCTGTGATAAAGTACTTAGTATTACACTAGATAATGTTTCTGCTAATTTAAACGCAATAAAATTGTTAAGAAGTAGAATTTTATTCAATTTGCACAGATGCTTTTCATGTAAGATGTGTTGCACATATTTTAAATTTAGTTGTGAACGATGGTATAGAATTATTTAAAAAGAGATGCGAAAAAATTAATAATGCATGTTTTTGGATTTTTCATATGTATAAAAGTAGCAGAATTATCACTTTAAGAAACTTTGTGAGATAGCGGGACTTTCCTATAGAAAGGTTCCCAAACATGTTAAAACTAGGTGGAACTCTTTTTACGAAATGCTTGAAGTTGCATATAAATATAGGGAACCTATT
>JBDJHY010000102.1:16265000-16275662 GCA_039654485.1 Withania somnifera | reverse complement strand
CTAACAAATATTTTCTTAAGAGGAGGGTGGAAGAGGGGTGCTAAGTCAATAAAAGCCAACAAAAACAAAAAGAAAGGAGTATATTTTTTATTAATTGACGTGATATATACATGCCATTCATATACTAAATTAATTAGTAATAAAAAATGTTTGAAAATGAATCCGAAAATATCAAAAAATATTTTAGTCAAATCATTTTATTAATCTACACAAACTTTGACTTAAGTTGAGTCATTACTTAATTATTTATACAAAGTTTTTAAAACTCGTTTAAATTTGACTTTAGCTTATTTGTGTACATTACTATTGATGATCACCCAATTTGACGTCATTAAAAATGAAATTATAAAAAAAAATTTAACAATTTCTTATAAGCAAAATAGACAAAGGGAAGAGAACTTAAGAAATAAATAAATAAAATGGGAATTAAGGAATTATCTAGTTTTTCACTTTCAACTAAACAAAGCAAGCCTTATTGAAGTTAAATGTCTGTTTAGACATCTAGTTTCAATTTTATAAGTTAAATTTGTCCTTATAAAAAATTTAAGTTAGTGAAAATTATCAAAAAAATTTCAATTCTTATATATCTTACATAATGCTCAAATTATAATTCATAAACAAGATATTGAAATATTAAGGCCTCATATTGATAAATGGATATATCATAATTCATAAACAAGATATTGAAATATTAAGGCCTTATATTGATAAATGGATATCTTCATATTACTTTACACAAATCAACAATAGTAGTAATTAATTATTTTTTAATAATCTTTTTACATGGTACACACAATTGATCTTTCCACCAAACATAATTTTTTTTATTTAAAAAAATAAAAATAAAATAATAAGCCTTTTTTTGGATACAACTTATGGTCAAGTTTTACATTTAAATATATGAATCACAATTTGAAATTTCAAAGACTACTTTTTAAAATATCTAAAATTTGAAATTACAAACTTGTTCCAAATGATGATTGAAATTATGAATTCAAGTTACATGTTCAAAAAAATATAGCAACGAGTAACCAGTAAAATTCGAAAAGAATTATTAGGTGCACACCCATCGTCAAAATATTATACAAAATATAAAAATTATATATTATTATTATAAATATATATTTAATTTTAAATACTTTTAATATAACTAATTTTTTTATTTACCTACCTTTTATTAAATTCTCACTCGGTCGCTACACACGTAAACTTGTGAACTCGTAAATTGGGTGGTGTGGATTGAACGCAGTCAACTTGAGTCGCCCTTCCTTGACCTTGATCCGGAAAAGTCAAAAGAATGACTTGAGCTCTATTTTGGTGAAGATCGAGGCTTCTAATTGTTCACGTTTTTGACTTTTGTTAATGTGGGTTCATAGTTTTGCAAACTTTGTTTCCTAGGTAATAGCCACTTGGGAGAAATTGACAAACAATAACTGTTTCTCTTGACCACTAATCAAATTTTTGTTAGCTTTTCAAAATTATTTGGTGTTTAGGTATACTTCTCAATGTGGAAAATTTTTAGCAAAAATATTCTTAGTTTTACACGGAAAAAAACTCTATATACATTTATCAGTTTGAATTGTTTTTGAAATTTGAACTGTTAAATGATTGAGTTTAATAAATTATTAGTGTAAATAAAGACTCCAACAATTATTTACATTTAAATTCTGAAATTTTAAGCTATGTGAACCTTTTATAGGACTTGATCTAATAAATGTTTCAACTCCATAAACAGTTTATAAAATTAGGTACTATTTTTTAGAAAAGAATTTTATGAAAATTGACACCCTCATTACGTGGTAGCTACATAATATTTAGCAAAATTTCATTCTTTAATTGTCCAAAGTTTGAACATTATGAATAATTCTAAAAATTTCACTTATCAAAAACTCGTTCTCTAATATATGGCTTGGAGTTGGTCCTGTGTTTTAGTTAAGAGTATTTTTGTTCAAAAATTATATTTCTATTTGATATAAAAATGGCTACTTCCACGATTACATTTGAAAGGGTGGCTAAATTTTAAACTTTTTGTCTGAAAAATACCCGGTCGCCCCCTAAGTTTCACCTCTAGTGGGTGTTTGAATATTATTTAGTTAAGATTTGAGAAAAACTACATATTTGAATTTAGATTGAAAATGATTGTTTGAAAGTTAAAATTATTTTGAACTGTTATTATATATTTTTTAATTTATATCCTTAACAGTATATAAAATAATTACATAAAGTATCATATTTAAAATTAAAAATTTTAAAACCTCATTAATAAAGTTAATTTAAATAGAATACATCTTTAATAAGTCACTTAAATTGATCTGAAATAAAGTTTTAATTATAAGTTGGTGTAATTTAAATTCCAAAAAGCCTTTTTGTTTGAAAAGAATTGAGTGCTCCGCCAGCTGAGAGAGGCTGAAAATTAAAAAAGAGTGTTTAAAGTTTAAAAGGATTCACGCGGATGAAGTTGTGGGATGTTGGTAAGCCACCCCCACTTTGCCAGCTGCCTTGTCGGAGTTCACAGGCAAGCACGTGACTCACACCTTCTTCTCATTCACATCATACTCTTTTTCTCCCCTTTTTCCCTCTTTTTCGTTATTCATAACTAATATATATGCTGATATTAGTTGATAATATAAATTTATTTATGATTTGAGTTGTTATATTATTAAAAGTAATATATATTATATTTTTAAAAGAAATTATTAGCCTTGATTAATTTTTTTATATAATTTAATTAATTAATTAATAATATTAAAAGTAATATATATTATATTTTTAAAAGAAATTATTTGATTATAATAATAACTTTTATCTTGCTTAATAAAATTAAAATTTGATAAATTTTACAAATATTTAAATCAAGGCTATTTTATTTCGATATAAATTTAAATCTGATCAATTCAAATAATAATATTATAATAAAAAAAAAAGAAAAGAAAAGGACTAGTATATTCCTTCATTTCCTGAAATTATGGAATGTAATTCCAATTACATTGACCATTGACTAAACACCAACTGTCTTTGCATTGAGCTGCCGAATCTTGTACATTACTCTTCGCTACTTGTCCCTCGTTACAAACTAAAGATCACAAGATTCAACAAATCAGTCTGCTTAATTAATTAAAAAAATAAAAATGCCAATCGCTTTCTTGGTGAATGGATGCATCAAATATAAGATTAATACGAACACATAGACCCAAAAATATAATCAAACACAAGCCCGCCTCTCTCTCGCACTAACTTTCTCTCTCTAGAATTTGGTATCGTGTGCGTAAACTGTAAACTTTCGATTGCGACAAATAAGCTTGAATCTTCGGGCGATGTAAGGTTTCAAAAATGGCGAATCGCTTGTTTCTGAAGTTGCTTCAGATTCATTTTTGGTTAAGATCTACTCTGCTGGCAAAACTCTCCGATCACGGTTTTTTTTTTTGTATTTGTGAATTTCAGATTTAGTTAGGTATTATTTGCATGCGTGTTTGTTGAATTCAGTTTAATTCGTGGTTATGGTTAATGTTCGGATTAGGAGATGAGTAGGAGCTGTATTGGTGCTGAATTTTGAGTGTGGTTTCAGTTCATGGAAATGAATTGCAAATCAATTTATTTGTTGTTTCGGTATTTAGAATCTAGATGATGTCGAACTTGTATTGAATTGGTATTGCGTTGTATAGTGTAGTTCAATGTGATTTCGGTAGTACATTTGTTAATTTTGATGAATATTCATTTGTTAGCAAAGTAGGGTTCTTAAATTCAGCTTGTTGATTATATAATTCGTAGTGAAATGGTTAATGTTTGGATTAGGAAGGGAGTAGAAATTGTATTTGTGCTGAATTTTGAGTGCGGTTCAAGTTCATGAAGCCAATTAATATCAAGAAAAATAAAGACCTCTTTTCTTTGTCTTATATTGTGTTTTGTAGTGTATGTAGTGTTGCTCGATGTGATTTGGCTTGTACATTTGTTAAATTTGATGCTTTTGACGAAAATTCATTTTCAGTATAGTAGGGTTGTTAAATTCAATTTGTTGATTATATTTCTTGGTATTATCTTGTTCTCAATCCTTCAGTGAGTTCTTGTGAGATGCTTTAATTCAATTTATGTGTTACGCCTAGCGAGTGGTCAATGCTGGTTTAGGAGAGGACTAGGAATTGTATTGGTGTTAACTTATTGTTTTGGTAATTAGAACCTAGATGCTATCAAACTTCTACTGAATTAATATTTGCGTTGTGTAGTGTTGTTCGATGTGATTTGGTTAGTACATTTTTAGTCTTGATGCTTTTGAACAAAATTCATTTCTGTAAAGTAGGGTTGGTAATCCAGCTTGTTGATTATCTAATTCTTGGTATTATCTTGCTTTAGTCTTCCGTGAGTTCTGATTAAAGTGTTGTATTAAACTTAGTGAAATAGTCAATGTTTAGATTATGAGAGGGGTAGGAACTGTATCGGTGCTGAATTTTGGCTGCAGGCCACTTTATGAAAGATGAATTGCAAATCAAATTTTCTGTTGCTTCGGTAGTTACAACCTAGATGATATCAAACTTCTACCTATTAATATTGTGCTGTGTAGTGTTTTTCGATGTGATTTGGGTAGTGCATTTGTTAGTTTTGATGCTTGTGACGAAGATTCTTTTGTCAGGCAAAGTAGGGTTGGCTTGGGAAATTCTGCTCATGAAGGTCTATTCTATAGGCATAATGCATATAATGTTCTTTATTCTATCTGAGCTGGGGTAAAACTATTTGATAAAAGTCAAAACTTGGTATATTTTGAGGCCTAACCATAGTGCATTTCATTCGAAACTTTTCGTACTGTAGGAGCAAGGTGACACAATCTCTTAGGATCGGGCTTCGGATGTCTTTTTTATATGTTGATCAATTCTCCAATGCTATGCACTTCACCAGTTAACATAGTTTAACATAACAATAGTCCAAGTCAAATCCAGAAGGAGATCATTGAACTTCATCTTTGGTTAGTGGGCCCACATTTTCTCATATGTGGAGTTGTAGCAGCAAAAAACACAAACAAAAGGCACTAGAATCGCTGTAAATTATTGTGGTGTGAGGAGATCAGGAGACAAATTGGAAAGGCTGTTCAGGAAGACGAAGGCTCAAGCAACTTCGTAGAACTGTTGTGTCACTATCTGTTTTTAGTCAGTATAAATTGGTAGTGTTAATATCTTTCAAATGCCATTCTTGCAGTTCTCTGATTCTTGAAATAGAGATTATTTATCTACTTTGATTATTTCCTTATTTCTATTTCGTTTGGGAGCGGCAGAAGTTCCAATACTTTAGTGGTACTTCAGTAGTTTTTGCTGCCGTTCCTGCTCTTTTCTCCTTATGAGTCCTCTGTATACCTTTTAAAGTAATTGTATTTAGCCATCTTTTTTTTTATAAGCATGTTCACTCTCAGTCAAATATTTTGTATCTGCAGATTTTACGGCATCCAGTTGGACAAGTTGGAGGAGGAGAAGCTTACTAATAATGTAGTTTGTCTAAAAACAAGTGTGAGATGAATAAGCTCTTTTTGGGGTAGCAGTGTCTAGGAGATGATATTGCAATTAAACTATCTATTGAGATGGAAGAGACACGAGATGAAGTTGGGCCTTCAGAGCAGAGGTCCCCAGGGGCTTCATGGTGGCCTTCAGATTTTGTTGAAAAGTTTGGATCTGTTACTCTTGATAGTAAAGAAGAAAATTTGAGGAATAAAGAACTAAGTGAAAATGAAGTGTTTGATAGGCCTCCATGTCAGACTGCATCACAGATTCTCTGGAAAACTGGCACACTGTCAGAACCAGCTCCAGATGGTTTCTACTCGGTTGTTGCTGTGAGCCCCTCGTAAATTTTTCTTTTAGTTTCTATTCATCATTACTTCTTATTTGTTTTTGTTTGAATAATGTATATTATTTGTTCTTTAGAAACTGAACTAATTGTTAATTTAGTATTCCACTTTGGTAAAGAGTAGCTTACATGCCTTGAAGAGGAAGTTACATAGTTTAATTTTTCAGTTACGGAATGTGCATGTGAGGCCATAGTTTAGTCACATCAATGTTGTGGTGATGTTTAAGTGCTTTGAATCTTGTACAAATTGATCAAGGCTCATTGCCAAGAAACAGTAAACTTTTCAAATCAACGCTAGTCTATTCCATCAAATCAAGTTGAATATTCCTCTTCTTGTCATGTTCAAATAGGTGAAATTCTCCCTCTACTCGTGTCATTTTAAATGCCAGAGAGGAAGGTCTATACTCTATAGTTCCCACTTTTCTTTGGGGGGTATGCGTTAGCGTTCCTTCCCTTTTATATCTACAACTCCTATAGCATTGGATGTAATATCGTCGTCAACTTCTTTTTTCTTCCTTGAGAAAGATAGTCTATATGCCTTTTTTTCTCTGAGACGATATTAGTGTAAGATGGTGAGAAAGCAGCAATGTTTGCAGTATAAGTTTCAAAAACAGAAAAAAGAGAAGAAAGAAGAAGAATGTTTGTCATAAGTGTGAAAAATCTAATTTGAGAATTTAGGTGATTTTTATCCCACGGTACAATTTTTTCCCATATTTTTTTTTGAAATTGGTAACTTGTATTCCTTAGCAGGCCACCTCCAAAAATAGTTACAAGAGTAGAAAGGCAAGAAGAAAATACTTAGAGAGAGCTTATAAAGTCCACTAATTGGATTTCCTCTTGTATATCCTGTTCTTTACACCAAGAACCTAACAAAGTAATTACTTTCCTTTTGATCTTCTGGATTGTGCGTTCTGTCCCTTCAAAAATTCTTTGATTTCTCTTTTTCCAAATGTTCCACCAAATGCATGCTGGTACTGTCTTTCACCATTTTTTCTGACTCTTGCTATCTCCCTTCTAGTCCAGCAACTTAGTAGATCTGCTGTGTGATGTGTGATCTGGCATGCACCAATTTATACTGGATAAATTGCTGAATAAAGACCAAACATATGTAGTCACTTTGCAATGTAGAAATAAATGTTCGTTTGTTTCCAAGGCCTCTTTGCATATGAAGCATCTAGATGCTATGTTGATGCCTCTTTTCTGAAGTGTTTCATGAGTTAAACATGCTATCCTAGCTAGCAACAAAGTAAAACATTTCACCTTAGTTGGGGCGGCACTTTTCCAAATTGCACCCCAAGGACTTGTTTTCCTTTCCACAGTTTCAGATAAACCCCATTTGTACTTCCTATTGACAGAAAATTTCTCATCAGGAATGCTGCCTCCATAACAATCTATCTGGCTCCAAGTTTGTGCTCGGGAACCCTTCAATCAGATTCAAAAGATCAGCTACTCTTGTTTAACTCCCAGTTATTTAACAATCTCCTGAAGTTCAGATTCCACCCTTGTGGGGATCACATCTCTTGTATTTTACTATCAGGATACATACTAATAGGGTATAGTCTAGGATACAGGCTCTGTAGAGTTCCTTGGCCAGTCCAATCTTCTTTCCACAACAACACCTTGTCACGTTGTCTAACTTTTACCTTTATATTAGTTTTCAAAGCCTGCCAGAGATTTCTGATAGTCTTCCATATTCCAACTCCATAGGTGTCAATCACTTTCCCTGAGCTCCAGTGCCCTTCCTGTCCAAACTTATGTTGAATCACTTCTTTCCACAAAGCATGCTCCTCCTGATTATATCTCCAAAGCCATTTAGTCAACAAACTTTTGTTGTGTAACTTTAAAATCCTGATTCCCAATTCACCATAAATTTTTCCCTGTTGAACTGAGTCTCATTGAAACGTTTCTCAATTTTGTTCCCTTGCCATAAGAAATTTCTCCTCAGGACATCCAAAGCTTTAACAACCTTACTAGGAATAGGGAATAGGGACATGGCATATGTTAGTAGCGAGTCTAGCACAGAGTTAATCAAAGTGACTCTTCCTCCCAGAGAAAGGTATTGAGACTTCCAAAGTGCCAGCTTCTTCTCAGTTTTCTCAATTACACCATCTCACATTGTGATTATTTTATGTTTTGCACCCAAAGGCATGCAATGATATATTGTGGGCAACTCCTATAACTTGCATTTCAGGATGTTTGCTAGGATTTGAATGTGTTGTATCCGTTTAACACGGAAATTACTGCTCTTATTCCAGTTGACTTTAAGCCCTGAGCAAGCATCAAAGATCATCAAAATCACCCTGAGGTAACACACCTGTTCCTGTGCAGCTTCACAGAACACTATTATATCATCGACATACAGTGAGTGAGCTCCAGATCCTCATCTTCCCTGTTTCTTATATTAAAACCTGTGATCCAGTTGTTGAAGGAAACTTTCCTCATCAGACTATTTAGTCCTTCCATAACTAAGATAAATAAAGAAGAGACAAAGGATTCCCTGTCTAAGTCCTCTTCTGCTTGACAAAAACCTTCAAGCTCTCCATTTATGAGAATAGAGAACCTGGTGGTTTTAATACCAAATTCTTTCAATCTGAGCCATCTGTTTCCAAACCCCATCTGCCTTAGAGCGTTAATCAGAAAATCTCAATTGAAATGATCATAAGCTTTTTCAATATCCAACTCGCACATAACTCCTGGCACCTCTCCTCTAATTCTAGTGTCAATACTGTCACTAGCAATTAGAGCAACGTCCATTATTTGTCTACCCTTAATAAAGACCATCTGATGTTTGTTCACCAGCTTGCTCCAGTTCGATTTTTCCCATGTTCTCTTTCTTCAGTTTATGTATGTTGTTATTCAGGATGCTTGTAGCTTGAATTATTTATAATTTTCAGCCTTATTTCATACTTCTAGACTAATTATGTAGTATTGGAATGAAATGGGCTAGACCAGAACTCCTTGAATCAATATTCATTATGGTCGTATTCAGATGAAAGAAAAATTCGTTTTGGATGGCCACAATTGTTAGCTGTTCGTTCATCCACATTTTTAAGGAACATATTTAGGGTTTCCTATTACTTGAGCAGTGGCTCCATTGGTAATAACCTCTACCTTCCCAAGGTTGGGTTGAAACTGGGTACGCACCAATGCACCCGACTCCACATGTGGGATTAAAGGGGGTTTTGTTGTGTTGTTGGGTTTCCTGTAAATTTCTTTTTTTTTTCTTCTGTAGGAAGTAACATAATTGTATATTGATATATAGACTACATAAAATGTGTGAATCACCCATAATATTTCCTGTAAACTTCTGTGACGGACACATTTTTAATAGTCAGTTGTTCAGTGGCCTTGAACTTAATTTCTTCCATCTGTTCCTTCTTGCATCTCCTAATGTGGATGCTGGCATGTAATTTTGACTAGCACTTGCTTTAGTTTTATTTGAATGCCCTTTTCTTTATCCTTTTTGGCCCAGGACAAAAGGCTCAAAGAACTTTTTGAAGATATTCCCACTTTTGATCAACTTAAGGCACTGGAGCTGGAGGGTTTAAGAGCAGATATTATACTCGTGGATGCTGAGAAAGACAAGAAGCTTTCTATGCTAAAGCAACTGATTGTTGCACTAGTGAAAGGTTTAAGCTCGAATCCTGCAGCTACTATAAAAAAGATAGCTGGATTGGTGGGTTTTCATATTTCTTTACTTTTTCAGTTAACTTTCTCAAAACAAACAAAAGAATATTTCCTAACTTTTTCTTCATTGCGAATGACACAATATTTTCCATTCCTTTCATTTCTTTTTCTGTATGTTTCCATGTCAAATTACTTTGTTTCTTTATGGGGATGCTTCTTGAGTGGCCGTCCTGTGAATTTAACTATGTTTTTTTGCAGTTGCACAGATTATTAGAACATGTTCTAGCAATTATTCTTTAATGCATATATTATTGGTATACTTATATAAGATTTACTTCCTAGAAGGAGTATTTGGTCTTAGCATATCTTGTAAGAGGAGTTGTTTTTTGTTAAATGAATATGTGGGTAGAGCAGGGTTTTCATTTTGGAGCACTTACCTATTCCTTTACCAGTATTATTGTTTCTTTTTCTTAGGTTATCTTACTATTTTTAGCGCTATTTCTTTCTTCATACTTTTATCGTTGCTCTTGACTCTTGCATTCTTTTAAACTTGTTACGAAGAAATGATTTTCTTGTCGAGGTTCTATCAGAAACAACCTCTCTACCGATAAAGGTAGAGGTAAGATCTGTGTTCAACACCTCTGCCAGCCCTATTTCTGGTGGGGTGGAAATATTCCAGATATATTGTTGCTGTTGCAGTCTAAGATAAAAGGACAAGGCTGATGTTAAGCATCTAGTATGGTCATACCTTTTCAAAAAGAGTTGGTTTAAGCATCTTCCATGGACATTTTGTCATTTTTTCTGTTTGAATGACTTTTTACATAGGTTTCTGATGTTTACAAACGATCAAACTCTGAACTAAGTCCTGCTAAAGCTGCTATTGAGGAAACCTCTCACATTTCTGACATCCGAGGCATCCAGATGTTGGGTCAAATAAAGCATGGCTCATGCCGTTCTCGAGCAATATTGTTCAAAGTATTAGCGGATACAGTAGGTCTTGAAAGTCAGCTTGTTGTGGTAAGCTTTCTTTGAAGGGAAAACTTGTAGTTCCCTTGTTTTTGTGAATTCCATGTTTTGCCTCTAAACTCAGTACTGAAATATGTTGCGCTGCTTGTTCTTATGAAGTCTCACTTAATTTACTATCTTTGCCATATTTTTCGTGAAATTTAACTTGTAATATTTCTTTTCCTAATTAGGGGTTGCCTGCTGAAG
>JBDJHY010000102.1:16232328-16243881 GCA_039654485.1 Withania somnifera | reverse complement strand
TTTAGGGTTGGGGGTGGAAAACTGCTATATAGCCTTTTTTTAATGTTCATAAACGGCTACGGTGAAAAAATTTTTTTTTTTAATAAATTGTACCGGACCGGGACGGGACGAAAACGGGATACCGTCCCGTCCCGATACCCAATTCATCCCGTCTCAGTACCCAATTCGTCCTGTCGCGATACCCAATTCATCCCGGAGAAAGTAGTACTTTTAATTTTAAAACTTACTCAATTAAGCATGTTTAACATATATCACTAATTGACGACAATGAATTTACCGCCAACGAAAATCTAAACTAAGCTGCTTAACATTCAATTCAAAAATAAAATATTATCATATGAAATTAATTGTCATTGCGTAGTGACATGAAAATATGTCACTTGAAATAAACGCATCTTTTCTATATTTTCAAGGAATATAATGTTACGCATCTACTCCAATTTATGTGAAGTTGATAGAATTTAAAGAGTTGATCAAATTTTTTATATGTCTTGTAAATACGTCAAGTCATTACGTATAGTGTTTTATAATATTTTTACGTTATTTAAATAATATATATTACTTCATTTTTGTTATTTATGTGGCATTGATAGAATTTCGTGAGTTAACTAAATTTTTATGTCTTTTAAATGTTATAAGTTGATAATTATATTAATTTATAATACTTTTAACGTTATCTTCAGATAATACATGTTACTTCATATGTCCTAGTTTATGTGACATTGATAGAGTTTTGTGAGTCAACCAACTTTTTATATGTTCTTAAAAATATTTTAGGTGGTTAATTATTATGTTTTTTTTCTTACGTAATTTTTAAATATATAATAAATTAAAAAAGACAAAAATATTATAACAAAAAAATACTAAAATTTTAAAAATGTCCTCAAGCAGAAGCAGGCATGCCGATCAAAACGTGCTTGCTTCTACGCTCTTCTATATAATAAAAAGTACTAGCAATCATACCGAATAGTTATATAATATCAAGTAGTATACTAATTTATTTGTTAAAAAATAAAATAAATATATAAATAATTTATCCTTTCATAAACCCAAAGAACGAGAAAAAAGAAGTACCTTACTTTTGTCCTTTCCACTTAAATATTATTTATTAATTTTAAAATAAGTATTATTTTAATTTAAAAAATCTGAAAATAATTAGCAATTCAGAAATAAAATAAGAAATATTTCTTTTATTTAATAATGTTTGTCTACTATTCACTTGACAGACATTTTAATAAATAATTTTAAATTATAAGGAGTAATTTATTATATCATCTTTTGAATATAATAAATTAAATATTTTAATAAATATGAAGAATGAATAATATGTAATAATAAGAGTAAAATGGACACAAATGAATAAATTATTTTTCAAACTGAATAAGTATTGATAATAATTATTTTTAGTATAGTGAACAAATAAAAATAAACAAAGGAAGTAATAACTATTTCAAACTTTACTTTTGTATTGAAGAACTACTTCTTCTTAAAATAAATATAAGTACATTAATTAATACTGCCTCCATGTTTAATATTTATCTTATTTTTTGTTTGGTAAGAAACTACATTTTTACCATTATTTAATTTCTTCAATCTATCTCTTTTTAATTAAGCAAACTTCTACATGTTGCCTCATTTATTGGTTAAATGTTTGCTAGTTCTTGAATTTTGATGATGTTTGAAAATTTATGTAATTCTCCTTTTCTTTTTGGGGGCCCAATTGTGATTTAGAAAACCAAGCCCAAAGGGCTCTTAGATGGACTCAAGCATTCAATTGGGCTTCAACTTCCAATTAAATGTCGGCTTGAATTTCCCCAAATTTGAACTGTATTAATCTCCCGCCCTTGCCCTAATTGACACCACTATCAGGCAGCAAACTCTTCTCCTGCAAAATTCAGCAAACTCTGAATCAGGTTTCATTTAGTTCCTACTTTGAATTTGTGAAGACCATTATTATGGAATGCACTTTTCTATACTAGTAATTGCAGTAGTATTAGTTCTCTAGTTGCTTGTCTTCCATTTCTGTTACTCCCTAGTTGTTTTTTGTACTTCCATTTTCATTTTATTTATGTAGTTATTGTCCTGTTAATGTCTCATTTTTCTTGAGCCAGTGTCTATTGGAAAAATTATCTCAGGTCGACATATACTTTATTCTCCCAAACATAGGCGGATTTAGGATTTTCACGTTCGAGAAAAATGTGGTGGCTGAGGTATGAACTTGGAACTGAAACTAAAGAGGGAGTGAATTTCAAAAATTCAGCCTCCAGTCGACTTTCTTGTCTAGACAGTCGACTCTACCTGCAAGTTAGTTAAAATAGTATACGGAAATTTGCAGGAATTTAAAGAACTTAAACAAATGAAGACCGGAGAATTTATACTGGTTCGGATCACCAATGTGGTGCCTAGTCTAGTCCCATTGGGTTTCAAGGGTTTCCTCTAATGCCGAATGTGAAGTGACGTTACAGAGAATCAACACTTCTCTTTTTCTAATGATACAACCTCAGCCTATATAACTAATACCGATCTACTCTCTTTCCTTTCTCTACAAACTGTAGTCACAAATCGACTACAAATATTTTATGAAGAGCAAGGAAATAATGCAGAGAATTGTTCATATAAAGTTGCATACTAAAAAACTACAGGCTAGGTTTATTTATACAAAGTGTTTTTTGGTTGAACAATTGTTCTTCGGCTAATAGGAAACCCAAGGGATTTCGTGTCAATCAGGAATGTGATTTCCCTTGATTGAGGAATCAAACTTATTATGTCCATATCAGATATGTCCATAATTTTGGCTTGATGTCTTTCTATTTCTGCTCATCAATCAGATCTGCTCCATCTTCTTGTTGTCTTCTTCTTTTGATTTTGACAAGCTAATTATGTTCATATCACATATGTCTATAATATATGCTTGATATTTTTTCCATTTGCATTTCTTGAAATCAGTACTGTTTTTACAACCCGATTTCGCGGATCATGATGACACCTACTATACCACCAGTAGAAGAACCAACCTCATAGTCCGTAGCCGAAGTGGAGGACTACTATATCAAATGCGGAAAAGACAATTTTAAAATAGCAGTATATAGTGAATAAAGAATCAAATAATATGTCCAAAACCCGGTATCAATGTCAAATGAACCACTAAGTACAAAATCAAGAAAACAAAATGTCTAATACAACTGTGCCTCCGAAATACTTGGAGATCAAGTAGAAATGCTAAAGCCGAAGAGAAGTGGGTAAAAGTCGGACGTCAAGCTCACCGTAAATCTCTGAGGTAGAATGAAATCTGCACTAATAGCCAGTTATAATCACAGTCGGGAACTTGTACTTGGATCTGCACATGTGCAAGTGTAGTATGAGTACAAGCTGCCGAAGCAACCCGTACCCAATATGCTTCGAGGGCCCACTAGGTACATAACAATAATAAAAATAGTAAATAACGGAATACAATAAAGGGGTCACAAAAGCAAATAACACATTAAGGAAAGCTAGCTACTCAAATAAGAATCAAGTACAAGTAGACATGTATCGCTAGCTAATCACATAATAGGATCTCTATTAATGAAGGAAAACGTACCCGGAATCCTTGCAACAACATATGTGAAAAATAATACAATAAATCAGGAGTCAAGAAGACAGGAGGAGGACATGAACGGTATACCGGTAACCTTAAGTAAAAGATGAATGAATGAATAATAATCTAAGGCGCAAATCCCAAATATCATGAAGTGTCACTTAACCAATAATAACAACTAAGCAGTAATAGTTATAATAAAGTAATGTATATAAACGCTGACAAGTCTCCCAGAAAGAAGCGAGCGTACAAAGAAACACGCTTACTCGTAGACATCACCACACTACCAGGGGTACACTGAGGAAAACAAGTGCAGAAAAGTAAATACACATTATGAATTAACCAGTCCTGCGTACGCTTCTCCTCCGGTACCCGTAGGCCTTATAACACAACTCATATGGAGTTTTCGTTAGAATAGGCCTGATTAAACATCTGTTTAGAATGTGGCATGTTGTGCTTACTGTGCTTGCCTAGAAGCGATTTGGGAGTCGCTGCTCAAGCAATAGAGTCTGTGTAGTCTCTTGTAACGATTTATTTTTTCTTTCAACTACTCTATTTTGTTGTATTGAGCGTGGTGATGAGAAATTATGAGTATACTCATTTTGTGCACAGAATTCCTCAAATTCATGATTTTCAATTCTCCTCCGTGGTCATGGTGGATGGTAGAGATAAAGTATCCAACTTCCTTTTGTACTTTTCTATAAAAGACTTCAAAGTTGTTGAGAGGTTCATGTTTGTGATAGAGAAATATCACCCAAGTAAATGTGGAGCAGTCATCCACAATAACAAAAGCATATCTTTTTCACCAATGTTGGCAGTTCCGGTGGGCCTGACAGATCCATGTGAAGCAACTGAAGTGGTTACTATGCCTTTAACTTTAAATGACGTTCGAGTTTGCGTTTCAAGTTGACAGGTATCACAGATGTGATCCTTTTCAAACTTTAGTTTAGACAGTCTGACTACTAAATCACATTTAGATAATTAATCGATAGCATACATACTGGCGTGACCAAGCTTCCTACGCCAGATTCATGGATCACAGGATAAGGCAGTGAGAAAGGAGTAGAAAAATCAACATTATTTAGAACATAAATGTTTTTAACACGTTTTCCTATGAATTTGATATTTCGGGCATAGTTACTAATGATGTATTGAACAAAACATCGAACCGAAGTCACTCAGTTGACTGATGCTCAGTAGATTATGCTTGAGTCCATTAACTAGATATACTTCAACAAGGTCGCACGTGGGGCTTAAAGTGATGGAGCCTATACCTATTAGTTCCCCTTTTGTATTATCACCAAATCGTACAAAGCCTCCGTTGATTTTTTTAACAAAATTGAAGTTTTCTTTCTTTCCTGTCATATGTCTGGAGCACCCACTGTTTATTACCCACATTTCATTTTTGTATGTTTTTCTAATGGACTTCTGCAAAACAAACAAATTAGTTTTTTTTAGGTACCCAAATGTCCTTGAATCCTTGAGGGTTAGATGTGAGACTTTTGATCTCCATATTCATTTACCAGAGGATTTGTTTCTATAATTAAAAGATTTATGACCAATTTTACCACACGGAGAAAAAATAAGATGTAGAGGGAGAAGAGAAGCCTTTGTTTAATTCTTTCATGGAGGGTTCTTTTGGGGAGTGGTTTCCCTTTGACCCTTTCCCAGAAAATTTATTAGACTTAATTTTATTTCTCCGAATTCCTCTTCAAGCAGGTCTGCTTCAATTTGACTTACTTCTAGAAGGTTTTTTCAGTCTTTTTCTTAAGCCAATTTATTATATTCATCAATTACTTTGTAAAGTTCCTCAGTTACCATATCAAGAGTGGCTCTGAGATCGTTACAACTAGGGCAATCTAGATTTCTTACCTTGTTGGTTTCACCCATAGCATGAAACATATGTTGGCGGTCTCAATGTGATCATCTTCTGAAGCTTCCTCATTGCTTTAGGCACCAAAATTCTTTTTGCTTCGGTTTCTTCTTGATCCTTTTCGTTTGAAGGTCAGATAGTTTGGTCTTATACATCCAGTATTCCCATAGAGATAGCATCGATCATCATTTCGTTGCTGATCATTGTTCTTATACTGTTGTTGTTATGGCCTTTGTTTTTTTGTCTAATTATGTGTCTGACCCCTTGGATTATGAGTGCTAGACCCTCATCCTTGATTTCATTCAGATCTTCTTCTTTTCCTCCTTGGTAAACCTGTTTATATGATTTTGTTTTTAAGCCATGAGATCACCTCGGAATTCGTCGTAGGTCATTTTGTCTAGATCTCCATCTTCTAGGATAGTGGCCTTGGTGTTTCCCATATCTTTGGTAGGCTTGTACAAGTTTTCTGACTTGTAGTCCATTTGCATAAGCCATCCCCGGTGATTTGAGTTCACAAATAATTTTGCTAAATCTGGAGAACATAGCTTCAATGTTTTTATCCTCTTTCATTTTAAACAGTTTGTACTCATTCACTGGTGTGCTGACTCGTGCTTCTTTTACTTCTCGTGTGCTTTCGTAGGTGACTTCAAGTTTGTCCACATTTCTTTGGCAGTTTCTCATGTTGGTATCTTATCGTACTCCGCTCCACTAACTGCACGGTAAAGTAAACTTATAGTTCTAGCATTAGTTTGTAATACCTCTTGTTATTCCTTCATGATGTCGAACGATTCCAGATCTATGCTGCTAGATGAGTCTGTCTTTTAGTCCTGGAATTGGTTTTGGTCCATTTTGTATAACTAGCCAAGCCTGGTAGTCATTTGATATCATGTAAATGGGGAACCTTGTTTTCCAGTGAGAATAATGTTGTCCGTTAAAGTAGGAAGGCCTGTTTGACGAGTGTCCGTGTTGAAGAAAAGCTCATGGAATCTAATAAGTTGCCATTTGATCTTTTCCGCAGTGTTAGGCATCCTTAGTGAGGACTTGCTCTGATACAATAGAAACTAAAGGGGGTGAATTTAAAAATTCAACCTCCAGTCGACTTTCTTGTTCAGACAGTCGACTCAGTGGACTCTACCTGTAAGTTAGTTAAAACAGTATACGGAAATTTGCAGGAATTTAAAGAACTTAGATAAATAAAGATAGGGGAATTTATACTGGTTTGAATCACCAATGTGATGCCTAGTTCTGTCCCGTTGGGTTTCAAGGGTTTCCTTTGATGTCGAATATGAACTGATGTTACAGAGAATCAACATTCTCTTTTTCCAATGATACAACCTCAGCCTGTATAACTAATACTGACCTACACTTTTTCTTTTATAAACTGTAATCACAAGTCGACTACAAATGTTGTATGAAGGACAAGAAAATAAATCAGAGAAATCTAAGTGAATTTGCATACTAAAAAACTATAGGCTAGGTTCTATTTATACAATTTTTTTCTCGGCTAAAAAATTGTTCTTTGGCTGATAGAAAACCCAAGGGATTTCGTCTCAATTAAGGATGTGACTTCCCTTTATTGACGTATCAAACTTATTATGTTCATATCAGATATGTCCATAATTTTGGCCTAATGTCTTTTCATTTCTGCCCCTCGATCAAATCTACTTCATCTTCTTGTTATCTTCTTTTGATTTTTTCAAGCTAATTATGTGCATATTAGATATGTCCATAATATATAAGCTTGATATCTTTTCCATTTGTATTCCTTGAAATCAGTGTTGTCTTCTTTCTTTTCTTCTTCTTGAAATCTGTCAGATTTCCTTTGATCTCAGTGAACAGGCAGTTTCCTTGTATGCTTGATTTAGCCGTTGTTGTCTTCGTTGAGTGTTGTACAACTTGCATTTGTAGAGATTTTCCTTTGATCTCAGCGGATTGTCGTGGCAGTTTACTTGTATGCTTATTTAGCCGTTGGTGCTTTCCTTGATTTGTTTTGTCATTTCCTTTTTGGAGCTCCGTACAATCCTGCGAGGATTTTTTCATTAGAAAATCATAATCTAAACTTGGGACTCGGGGCTAACAGGAACCTCAAGGTGAATTCAGAACTCCCTCAACCACTAAACCAACCTCTAATCTAATTTTTAGGAGGTTTAAAATTTATATATATACATAAATTATTTTTATAATACCTTATATATAGTGTAATTTTTTTCCGTGGGAGGGGGGGGTTCCCTTTAGATCCGCCCCTGCTTCCAAAACCCCCTTCGTTAGATTATAGTAGGTATATTGTAGTTGTAGTTGTCTACACCTTTTTCAAAATTAACTGATTTTTTTCCTATTTTGAACTTGCCTAAATGCTGAATTTCAGTGTTCTGGTATGTGAAAATAGGGAATGACTTTTGTTTTTAAAACTCATTCTGTGTTAACATTTTTGAAACATTTCCATGGATTTCTTTAACCTAATTTTTCGTGTTTAACGGAACAGATGAAATATGCAATTCTTCTTTGTTTTCCTTTTGATTATGGATCTGAAGTTGTTGGGTGTACCGATTTTCCTTTTGGGTAATCATAATCAGTATTTTGAGAACTGATATTATGGAAGAAGGGGACATATATATTTATGCCTTATAAGCGGATTCTTTTTTTTTTCTTTTCTTTTTGTATTGCTAGTTATGAGCCGATATGCATTAGTTGAGCCAAGGATCTTTCATAAACTCTCTACCTCCACGAAGCAGGGGTAAGATCTGCATACACTCTACCCTCCTAGACTCCACTTGTAGGGTGGGATTACACTTGGTATGTTGTTGTGTTGTGAGTTATAAACCCTTTAAAAGCAAATGAGTCATTTACCAAATATTTCTGTTTTCTGATTGGAACACTATAATGCTGCAGGCATAATTTGATTGAGAGCTGTTATAATGGCAAAGAATCTCATTCAGAGGCCAATAATCTTTCAAGATGAAAACTCGGACATATATCTCAAAAGTACGATTTGGTTTATCCATTTTTGCCTTGTCCGAGATTACTTACTCCAAAATTTTACCTGGCTGTCTGGGAGGTTTTGTTAAACTCCACAGCTATGCTTACATATTATTTCATCTATTCTTTGTAGAGGGTGTGATAACTGGCAAATCCAAGAGTGGTAAACCAGAAGCTGTTAAGAAAGGTATTACAGGCACTAAAAGTCGTAACGCCCTCAATGACATCACAAACAAGTCGACTGCCGTTCCTGAAGCAGCAGCAAAGAAAAAGGGTTCACAGGAGGAGCTTAAGGTTCCAAATGAGCTTAACATAGCAGAAGAGACATTTCTACATGATCACCAAAAATGTGTCGAGGCACAAAGATCAGCAATGGCACCAAAACGTTTCCTGGAACTAGTTATGCCTGGTTGTGGTAATTTCTACTTTCTTCTGTGATGTGAATTTGATCTTTCAGTCTGTTAACAAAGACAATCGCCTACTGAAATAGGTTAAATGTGACCCAATTTTTTTCCTTTTCAGTTTCTTCAACTCTTTGTTCTTGAACTTGTAGATATTAACTTGTCATGTTACTGAGAATCAAAGATTATCTTTTGATAGTTACACATAAACTCTTAGTAGTAGCACAATCCTAATCATTGTTATAGTTTTCTAGCTACAAATTGTTATTTAAGTACTTGGATAATTTTTCTTTCTTCAAATTGTCTTTTGCTTGGATTGTGTTGCTCCATTGTTTAGCAAAAATAGTTGTTGGATTCAGAAAATTAGTATGGTGCACCATGTTTAGTTGCCGGTATTTTCTTTATACATTTTTTGCCCTACATATATCATGCTTTGTATCCAATAAGATACTTGAGGAAAACTTAAGCACATTTTTTCTGCTGCAGATTCATCCACTCCTATTGACATACCAAAAACAGAAACGGAAATGGTAAGTCTAGTATTCGTTCTTCTCCACTTTTACATGCATAACTGGAAGGAAAAAAAATC
Source organism: Withania somnifera (assembly GCA_039654485.1). Classification (NCBI taxonomy): domain Eukaryota; kingdom Viridiplantae; phylum Streptophyta; class Magnoliopsida; order Solanales; family Solanaceae; genus Withania; species Withania somnifera. Next base: position 16,234,465 of record JBDJHY010000102.1, on the reverse strand, counting down.
TAAAAGTGTTTGTAGTGACTAGTGATCTCATACAACTAATCTTTTTTGGCTCTGCAGAATGATAAAGGAGTTGATAACCCACACTGCTACCCTGTGCCAGAAGAATTGCCTATGTCAGAGTTCCCTTGGTTGATATCTTCATGGAAGTCTCCTCCAAAGAAGAGGGATTCTCCACCCTCCTCTCCTTTTGAATGGGATTTTGAGCCGGTTGAATTTACACTCAAGAAAGAAATAGATTGTTGAAATGGCCTGTGAGCTGCTCTATGTGGTCTATGACATGTACATGGTATTAGGTAATTAACAACTCTAAATTTGTCACTAGCGATCCAACAGTTGTGGAGCATTTAATCTTTCAGTTTTTCACTCACTGTATTGGGACTTGTTTGATATTTGTTTGGGCTAATGCAAGGGAATTGGTTGTGGGGGTTGTTGTAAGTTGTTTGAGTTTGTACTCTGAAATGGCATTCAAGTAGTGTGTGATTTCAAGATGATTTGTTCTGGTTTGTGCCCATTGCATTAAGCCTTTTGTGTTCAGGCGTGGTCGGGGGAAGAGCTTCCCAAAGGGGTGTAATCTAGGCAACCTGTCTTGATAGAGATGATATTAGTGTTGTTTCAAGAGACTTCATTTTTGGACTTGAAATTTAAAGAATAAAACATGATATTGGTTCACTTGTGGTAATACAATGTGCAAAGTGAATTATCCAATATGGAGAAACAAAACATATATGAAGTCATTGGTTATAGATATATTAAATAAAAATGAGAAGATTATTTACATTAAGTAGCGTCTAACGTTCTAACTAGAAAATATATCTTGTATTTTCTATGAAATATACAACTACTATATATGTTCAATCACAAATTTGTTTTATTGTTCTTTCGGAAATTATTTTTTTTAACTTCTTGAAATTTCTTTTTCACGTAGTTGAGAAAAATATGTGATGCTCCTTTACATATTTATACATGAAGTAAAAATGTATGGGGTTGTTTGGTTTGAAAACTAAGTTATAAATGAATGAATGAATAATGTAGAGATTAATTATACGGATTATTTCTTGTTAGATTTTAGGTTTGTTGTATAATTTTAAGAATAACAACCGAACATTTGATTAAAACTATAAATACATGAAGTCGGGTTCTGCATCTTAGACTTGGGAAACGAAACAGATTTTTAAGGCTGAAGAGGTGAAAGTAATTTTATTATTTTTATCTCGGTATTACATTGTCATATCACGTGTTAAAAGATCAAATATTATAATGAACATTAAAATAGATGTAATATTCATTTAGAAGACAAAACAATGTTATTATTTTGACTTAATTGATAAATTAAATGTAATAAATATTTAATTTTTTCTTTTATTTATTAAAACATGCTATTTAGATTTATAATTTTCATTAGTTATGCTATCTACCTCATAAACTTATTTTTATTTTAAACATTCAATGGATGATATACAAAATTATTCTAAATAACAAGATAGAGAAAAAGACGTAGATTATAGGAAAAAGGGTCAAATTTACCCTTCTACTTTTAAAAATTGACTAAATTTGCCCTTAATCATATTTTCTGGTCAAATATACCCCTGCAGTCATACTTTCGGGCCAAATATACCCTCGGTGTCATCAAAGTTTTCACATGTACCCTTCTCTGGATGAAATTTTCAAATTAAGTCAAAAATAAATATTTGATTTTACTTGATCTTGATATCGAAAGTAAGTATTTGATTATAGTTGTCCATTTTACAAATTAATCTTTTTATTATTATTTTATTCCTACGCGATCCTTAGTATAAATAATTATATAATATAATAGTAATCAAATTGATAAATTCAAAGCATCGTTATTGATGTTACTTTAGTAAAATATATCTTTCATTAGTTTTTTTTAGAAACTATTAAATGAATAGAATCCAAATGATATAAAATAGTGGAGTAATTATGTGTCTATGCTATATATTATAACCCATGAAATATATTCGGAGTAAAAAACATGATAATGTTTGTTTGATCCATCAACCCTCACTATAGACCAAGTAACATGCCATAGGTTTTTTAAAGTTTATATAAATATGATTTTATTAAGTTATTCCTATAATCTTTCATTACTAGATAATAAAAATTGATGATTTTCATA
>JBDJHY010000102.1:16210602-16220873 GCA_039654485.1 Withania somnifera | reverse complement strand
ATGGTAATCCTACCATGACTCTACCACTTATAAATGGTATTGTGATCTTTATATGATTCTTCTCCCATTAGGAGTCCTTTTTCTAATTAAGGTAAATATCCATTACTATTATACCGTTATTCTACAGATTGTGTGGGCCATATTTTTTTCTTTGGTGGACTGCTGTTACTAGGTCCATATTCTTTTGGTGGGTCACTTGCCACTTTTTAGTCCTGCTCCTACATGCTTCATTTGGAAAATTGTAGGATTTTGAAAAATATTATTGTAAGAATTCTTCTTCCATCACAACACCAAATAAAACATATTTTTTATAATATGATTTTCTTTTCACTGACCAAATTTAATAACATTCACCTTGTGAAAATTTTTGGGGCATTAACAGAGAGACTGCTACTTGCTTTTTTAGAAAAAATAGGTTAAAAATTGATTGAATAGCTTGTGCATTGAGAATAAGCATGAGTTGAAAATAGCCATGACAGGTTAAAATGATTTGAAAATAGCCCTGAGAGGTTAAAAATTGATTCATAGTACTTTGGAAGAACTCATAGATCTTGCAAGATCAATAAAGCTCTTGATACCACCGTTGGTTGTTTTGAAAGATAGGGCAGCAAAAAAAGAATTGAAAATGTCTCTCAATATTTTACTAAGCATATGAAGGCTTTAAATAGCCAATTTTAAAACATAATCTATGAAAAATTAATAATAATTTTAAAAAGGCTAAATAATCTCAACAACTAAAATAACCTAACTTAAAATTTAAAATTCAAATCATTCTAAAACCTAAAGCTTGCAACATATTTTGCTAAAAAGAAAAATATTACAGTACCTTAAAAGCAATATCCAACAAACACCTCAGACTCATTATAGCTTCATATCTATGAATCGGTGCATCTGTAGGCTGATGGGGGACATGAACAAACCATCGCGGAAAATCCCTCATTTTATCCTCAATCGTGGTACTGGACCTTCTACCTAATGTGATCCTTTTTATTCTTATCTAATCTTGTATGGCTACACACCCATCTTAGCAACTGCATATCTGCAACACATATCTTATTGATATATTGGTACTTTAGTGGTCCAACATCACTACTATATAACATTGTCCATTTTATAACTATTTAGTCGAGCTTACCTTTCGCTTTAGGAGACATCATTTTATCACATAACATCTCAATAACACTTCTCCATTTCCACCATCCAGTTTAAATTCTATGAATGACATCTTCATCTATCATTCCATTATCTTGGAAAACGAGCCTAAATATTCAAGTTGTTTACATTTTGACACCATCTATCACTTTAATGTCTCTCTTCTCACACTGACTAAACTTACATTGCATGTATTCCAACGTACTTGTACTTATCCTACAACCTTTAGGGGTTAGTAGGTAAAGCGCATAAAAATAGTATTGAATAAAGTTTATTAGCAATGTTGGGATTATTTCCTACCCACTGTATGTAGGCTAAGAATGCTGGTAAACAAAGAATAAAATAATATCCGTGACTAATAAATGTATTAAATTCGGTTCTAAAAAAATACATATATTAGATTCTCTAATAGATCCTATCAAACAACCCCTTACTCGCTAAGTTCTTTTCCATGCTTGACCATTCGACCTCCTCTTATCATGATTCTGGTTAGCTCATCCATAACTAGAATAAATTAGGGCTCAATTTCGTTCTCGGATATAGACCTACTATTATAGGAAACTCCTCTATATCTCCTACTATTATTCACGACATCACGCCAGTGATGGCTCCTTCATATACCTCCTATATGACATTTATATATTTACTATGAATTTCTTTCTTCTCCCCCACCCATCAAAGGACCTTTTGTAGTGTCCTAACATATATTTCTGTACGTCAATAAACACCGTATATAGATCTTTTTTCCTTCCACAATTAATTTTCATCAATCTTTTTATCAAGGATATAGCTCCTTTATAGATCAAAACCGGTTCTCTGTCACACTAGAGTCCTGAGTCTATGCTTAATGTTCCCAGAGTTCATCGTATGAGTCATGAATTTAATGGCATGATAAGTTCGCACCACTTATGATATCCATGAAGCCATAATACTTACCAATCTTATTTGCAAGATAGAAACTGAAGTGTCAAGTTAGAGTGTGAATATAGCACAACGAACTTCACAAAGATGATAATTACCTACAGAAATTGGTTCAAATTTAAAATATTTGGAGAAGTAATTATTTATATATTATTTCATTACAGATCATTGTAGTCTAATTTTGCTCAGTCCAATTAAATAAATCAGTCAGTTAAAAACGTGAATGCAACGGGCCTGCCACATAGGCTAGGATAATATCAAAGAGAGTTTGAGACAGAGAAGTGGCAGAAGACTAATGGCCTCAAAGGACAAATATAAGAGAACATATAACCAGTATATATTATAGGATACTTCTTGAAAAGTGGAAATATGGAATAAAAGAGTGGTTACCCTGATTGGGTGAATTCGTGCATGACAGCAGTAGTTTACCTCACCAGCAGGGATTGGTTCCTATGCACCACATAGACAAATCAGGCAAATTTGGAAGAAACAAAGTATGCTTAAAAAGGGGCATTCAAATTAAAAAACAATCTCTCTTCCTCTGTAAACCAAGACTAGACGACTTTATATCTTAGCACCAAATGAAGAAGAAGCATCTTAAATTTCCAAATAGCAGAACTCACCAGCAAAGTGGTAATATTACAATTGAACCATTAAGGAATTAAATCACGGAATTAATATTGGATAAAAGCCAATTCATACTTTATACAGTCGGTTATATTGCTCATCTAACTTTCTACTTTTTCGAACCAGAGCCCATGCCACTGCAAGAAGTAATAAATATTGGTATTAGAGAAAAAAAAAAAAAAACAAGAATTTGTTATAGGTTAATTAACTAGGAACATAGGGAAGCAATCCAATGGGTCCATTGCAATTTATATTATGGCCAATAGCAAAGCCAGAACCATTTGTTTAGTCAATCAATATTGATCTGTTCTATTGGCATGAAACATTAACTATAATCATTAAAGAGAACTAAAGAGGCCACCCTAACAGGAAATTTTTGTGTTCTATCATATAACAGATTCTACCTGTAGACAACTCCAATATTGGGGGTCAAAATCTGAAAATTTTCTGCACCTGTTAATACATTTCAAAGAGTAACTAAAAGAAAATCACAGCATGGCAAAGGTTAAGGAATTTAAGCAAAAAACAAACAAAAAACGATTGAATGTCCCAAAACATGGATAGGTATGATATACATATCACAGAACCACAGAAAATACAAATTTAACACCAAAGACTAAGAACTTGATTGCGCTTGTTGGTATGTCGTAACCTGGTGATTGATTGGCTGACTGCATATGCCAATACTATTTAGAATGTAAATCTACAGAGCAGCAAAATAAGCATTACTAATAAATCTATCTCTTCAATACATACGTAAATTCAAACAGACTAATCATCTGAACTTATTAAAATATCTTCATTTGTTGCAATCCTGTTGAAGCTCAATTGGATGTCAGACCAGGGATCCACAGATGGAACTAAACAGATGATATTCTTAATTTATGTCAACATTTTATTGAAGTGCAAACTTTCTAGTCAAACAATAGTCATTGGAAATTTTGTCAACAAAAAGAAACAGTATCACAATTAAATCACTAGAATCCACTCTAGAGAGAAAAATACAAGCACCTTTATCTTTGATTAGCTATCAACAATCAGCCTGGCTACTATAATAACAATGACCATTCATTCATAAGTAAATAACAGAGGATAAGTTTAAAGGAATACACTTACAGATGCTCATCAACTAAGATGAATGGTAATTTCTTCTCAGTAGCAATTACAACACCATTAGAAGCTACAGTACAGTTGGATAAATAAAATCGCAACAAGATTACACAACTTATAATCGAGCTAGGAAATCAAAAGCTTGAAACTTCTCCACAAGGAACTCCTTAATGATATGAAGAATGACATGAAGGACATATGTGTATCCTATTTTTTGTTTAGAGGTGGGTCGAAGAAGTATTAACGAGAGATGATCAGGACAAGGCCCTTGATAATCAAGGAGGATTTGGAGGTTGAGGATTTGGGTAGAAAGTTAGTAATAAATAGTTTCATGTTTTGTCTCTCCGGTTAGTAGTATTAGTATTATTTTCAGTATTCTTATTAGTTTACTAGTTCCATACTTCTCACTCTTAGTTTTCTATTACTATTTGTTGTCTTGTATGCCTCTATTTTCTTAATATCTTGCTATTGTTCATATCTTCATAAATGTTGTTTTTTTGTCTCCTTTGAACCGAGAGTCTTTCTGGGAACAAAATCTCTACCACACAAGATAGGGTAAGGTCTACGTACACTTTACCCTCCATAAATCCCATTTGTGGAACTATAGTACTATATAGGGTATGTTGTTGTTATTGTAAAATCGCAACTACATTCTGCAGTCTTCACTGAACTAAAGATCCCAGTATGAGAATGCAAATCATCCATGTTACAAAGCCAAAAGCATTTAAATCAACAACTAGACGTGCAAGCATGTTACAAGGTTTGCTTTATAATACTTCAGAGTTAACTTGTCCGACATTCTCTACTGTAATTTTTTAACAGTGAACATGCTGAATAGCAAAATAGTAGCGGATTTATGTTAAAGCTATCGCTATATCAACAACATTGCACTTAAAATTAGACCTTGAGTTACCTTTAATTCCCAACGATGTTTGACCAGATCCGACAGCAGTTAAGGCATGCTCAATCTGAACCAGCTTTCCAGACGGACTAGGCCAAAGCATATTACACTATCAGACATCACAATTGAAAAGAAAATATATACTCTGGTTGTCTCAATTTATGTGGCACAATTCATATTTCAAGAGTCAAACGGTTTAATTTGATCGTGAATGTTCTCAATAAAATTTATATATTTGAAAACTAAATAAAAAGTATTATACCTCACAATAATTGACAATTCAAAATATTTTTTAAAAAAAAATAGATGAAAAAAGTACTATCAAATATATACTTGTTTGAATTTTGAACTCAAAAGGTGGCACATAAAGTTGGACAAAGATAAAGTTGGACAAAGGAGTAATTGACACAATACATACTTCCTCTGCCCAATTTGCATGGCATAATTCAAATTTCAAGAGCCAAACAATTTGATTTCGACCGTAAATTTGCAAATGAAATCTTCAAAGTTCTTAAAATAAAATTTATATATTTGGAACCTATATGAAAAATAAAATGAGAAATCACAATGACCGACAATTCAAACTATTTGAAAGATATATGAAAGCATTACGGTCAGTGAGTAGACTCGTTAGATATCTTTGGTGGTGAGATCTTATGTTGCTCAAATTCTCCAAAAACGTCACAGATGCATGTTGAATATTCTAAAAGTAGTGCATTTGAAAGATATGATATGAGTACAAAATCAATTTTGGAGAGCCCCTACAACATAAGTGAGATCTAACAGATAACGAAGTATATAGTTAAGCTATACAGATGATTAATTAGTATACCATCTTAAAAATATTTTTATATATTAATTATATTTAGGGTGCCACTAATATCATTGAGCTGTCCTTGTTTACATGTATTATGTGACATATGACATGTGTGTCTACTTGTTCAACTGTATACAGGTTTAAGTGTCAACTTGTGCATATTCATAGTTGAACGACATAAATTTTTGTTGAAATCAAGTTAAAAAAACATGTTTATACATTATTGACAGTTGTGAAATAATAAAGTAAAACAAGAACAATATTTAAGGAGAAGAAAAAAAGAGAAGAGAAGTCTTATCATTCTTTGAAGGATGATTTACAATTAAGAGAACCTCAATTAGCCTAATTTGATAAACATGAGAAATAGACGTTTACTATAATTGATCCAACTTTACGTTTTCTTGATAGACTAGGAAATAGACATTCACAATAACAAAAAATATTTTTATGACACTCCCCTTGAAGTCTATTTGAAAGATAATGTGTCTTATTAAAACATTATAAGAAAAACCCAACGAAAAAAATCTAGTGAAGAAAAAAGGGTACACATCTCACCAATACGCATCTTTTCTGTCTCATTAAATATCTTAGAAGAAAAATCCAATTGGACAAAATCTTGTGAGGAAAAAAAAAGTATAGGATCCTTAATATGCATCTTGATTGCCTCATTAAAAACCTTACAAGGAAAATCCAGTGACATTGTGAGGGAAAAAAATACAACGCGTATTAACTGCCCTAATGAGTACATAAATCAAAAAACTTGAATCTTCACATGTCAATCTTGTGCATCATTTTCTTGAATGTTGCAGTTGGTAGATACATTGGTAAATAATTCAATCATATAATAACTTGAATGAATTTATTGCACGTTAATATCACCATTCTTTTAAAGATTATGTTTGTAGAAAACATCTACAAACATCTTGCTGAAATATTCACTAAATGTCTGCATTTCATATTCAACAAAATTTTGACAATATTTGTTAGAATAAACATATTCATACAAGCACTTTTATTTGCAATATATAAGTGATCTTATTTCGATATCTCCATATAGCAGTGTAATTATATCATGCTCATAGTTATAAGAAGATTTATAAATACACCAATTGCACAAGATATGGTTCTTCTGGACCAATCTAATAATGAAAGTTTCTCATTTCTCTAAGTGAAGTGACTCACACTAAGCCCCGCTTCCTTACTTAGTTACTTTGTACCTTCCTTTTTTTGAGAGAATCGTGGTAAGGGTTGAAGATCGAGTTCATGCTTTTTTTTTTCCTTTCAAACAAACAAAAATGATTGAAGTTTTTCTATTGTGTTAGGTCTAATTTGTCCGTTCTGAATGCTTCTACGATCCAGAAGTTCTCGCGAAGAGAATAAGATGCTGCTCCCTTTTCCGCTTTTTTTTCCCGCAAGCAAATAATTTATTGCTTTTGAAAAACTTTCCAAGAGTCTATGCCTTACAAGGATTATAAACTAATTTCCCAGAAACTTTATATGTTTCAACCATTTTGAATTCTTAAGAGATTTTCTCATGTAAATTTTTTCAAATGACAATATCAAGTATGACATTTTCTAGTGTCTAAATACCAAATCAAATAAGCTTCACACCTATTGATAACTTTTTCTATACCAGCATGCTTAAATAAACATAGAATTCAAATCCTCATAATCTCTTAACAACATTGCGCTATATTGTATCAAAAATATCATCAACAAATACATCATTTATACGGTTCGTAATGGGGAATAACCCTTTAATAGCTCATCACTTCATTATTTTCAGGTACCTAAACCTCTCAAGAGGTTTCATGAAGTGTTATGTCACAGGCTCTTAAAGAGTACATTTTCTCTTTATTATGATTATTTGCTCCTCTATCCTTTCTTCAAGGACTATTATATTTAGAACCGATTGATCTACATGTCTCATGCATGTTGTAGATTTTGTCCTTCGGAAACATTCGACAAGACCATTTGCAGCTGAATATGAAATTAACTTTGGGTCAGCAAATGTTTCTAATATTTGACTTGAATTATCTTTAGGATGAGAATCATAAAGATGATAATTCATATTGTATTTCGTAGTTTTTTATTATCTCCCCCTCCCCCTTATGTTAGGAAAACTAACATATATCCACAATCTCCTTTAGAGAATTCATCTGTGTGCATCATGATATAGCCATTAATAATATATTGCACATCAAATGTTATTAGATGAAAAATATTTGATTTCTGAACATAAACCAATTAAGAAGGGGAATTAATCATAATTTATCTGTCTGATTTATACAAGTACCGTTATATGAAATATATCAAAATTCAGACTAACACATAAAAATTTATTCTCATAAGCAAGGGTTTAGCTTATTTATTTGGGGCATTTAACGTCAAACCAACTTGTATATTAATCAAAATTATCAAGATGAATTACCTTGATAACATAATCTGGAAAATTATATTCTTAACTCAATTACTTTGAGCAAGCAACTTTATGAATGTCAAACTGCAGGTTGACAATAAACATACATGTGATTATCTTATAAATACATCTCAATATATTACATGACAAGTGAACTGACTCATATTCACCTTTTATATTTCAAGAATTTGCGGGATGCAGTCCCAATATTAGTTGATCAAATCAACTTATCATCAGAATAAATAACATAAATAATTCTTGAAGAATTTTCTAGTTCTCCAATATATGTTTAATACACAATATGCACATCTTCGAAATGACAGAATTATTCATGCTAAGATAAAATAATTTATACTAGTAAACTCCAAGTTAACCATGACATGTGCTGTTTGCTTTAGTAAATTTTAAATTTACTAATTCAAGAGCAAATTTTAAAATATATCTACTTCTATGGGAGGTGGGTCATGATATCTTCACAACAAAAGAAATGCTTGTATTTATGAGCTTTAAAAGTAATATCACATTCACCACAGGGAATGGATCTGTATTTGTTTACAAGAAAATCTCATTTTGTAGAAATGGAAATCATTTGAATGCATTTTTAACAATTTGCATTCATTCAAACTTAATACTACCACATTCTCCTCATGAAATGAAGTATATATATTTGAACATGACTCAAGCCTATCAAAACATGATAACTTAGAATCTCTTTGAAGATATTGCTTTTTGATTATGAGCAAATCGAGACATATATATAATATAGAAAAAAATTATCTCTAACATATTTTTTAAAGTATAGCAGACTTCAAATAATTTATGATTTAGGAGTTAATATTATTAATCTCCTCCACGCCCATATTCAATGAAGTAATTCAATGGGCCAAATTTCATAAGTTTTCGTTAAAAATACATTATTTTACCTTGGCCATCATAATATTAATTATGGTACATTGAGACTTAAACCGGACGTCTTATCCATATAAAGACAATTTAGATCATAAATAGATGGGACTCAAACCCAACTTTTTATTATTATGCATGATGTATCAAGACTCAAACCCAATATCTTACCCTTTTGGTGCAATAAAATTTAAATTCAGTGTCTTATTTACAATCAATAGCATAATAAGTTTAAATATAATAATAAAATTTATGTCTTAAACCTTAGCAATTGTTATTTACTTTATGATAATTATAAATCAAAAAGAGAAACAAAAATTTCTTTAGCTTAATTAAGAAAAAATGTTTACAGTCAAAATACTCTAAGGAATAAATATTTCTAATTCTAAAAGCTTTAGGAATAGTTTGAAATTCAATGAAACTTTAAGATATCTAAGACATAGTACAAAAAGGTCGTAATCAGTAAACAACAATCCAAATGCAGTAACTAATTGATTTTTCAATTATTTTGTTGATAATATGATTAAATTTTTTTTTACCTGCATTCCTGGTTCTAAAGCCTCTATCATTTATGTCGTCCCTATTTGAACTTGTACTCTGGGTAATTTAAAAAATTGCATTTGTGGCACAGTCTGGTTACCACTTTTTTCACTACCATCTACATAGTAGTAATTATCTTTATAGTTTAATATCACTTTTTTTCCAAAGCTTATTACTGAATTTTGTTTTTAGTCTTTGTCCTAAATGACTAAGCACGTTTACCCTTAAATTAATAAATACGTACATTTTAATTCCTGTACTTATGAATACTTCCAAATTTATCATGATTATCAATAATTTCACATGCCTTTTATTAACCTCGTTTAATTCTCCATATAGACATTAATATACTTTTAGAAATATTTCAATTAAGTTGGAGGTGAAACGTATTTTGTCGAATATCACACGAACTTTAATCATAATTTATTTATTATCTCTATACTATAAATAATATGCATGGTGAGAAATACAAGGTCTTAGATCGAATATTATTATTTAAGTCAAAACTGAATTATCAAAAACTTCTAGATATTTGCTTCTTGCTAACCTCATTCATGGTTGCAAAAGATTATAATGTAATTGTACAATATGAATATTATCTTTGTTGATGAAATTAATTACCTCATGTGAATCTATGAATATTATTTTAAATGGGCATGTACAGAATTTATCTCCACCTCACTATCAATATTTTCTACTTTTTGCATCGGAAAACCACTCCATCTCTATGAACTTTTCTTTCCACCATCTTATCAAATTCCTTTGTTTTTAAAATTCCATAGGCAACCACCCCTTCTTATTATTGAAGAAGGATAGTGTTTGTATTTCTCCAACCATAATTAATTCAAAAAACTATCTACTTTAAATTAGTTATATTAAGT
>JBDJHY010000102.1:16184657-16198227 GCA_039654485.1 Withania somnifera | reverse complement strand
ATATTCAAAACATACATCGTTAAAAAGAACTTCTACATGTATAATCCATAACAAAAATTGAGATACAAAACAAGCCGCACGTAAAGAGTGCGTTGAACACATAATTAAGTAATTACGGGTGTGTTTGGTATGAACATTTTTTCTAAAAATGATTTTTAACTCTTTTTTATGTTTGGTTATTCAAAACTTTTAGAAATCATTTTGTCTAGGAAATTACAATTTTTTTAAGAATAAAGAAACTATCCTTACTAAGAATAGAAAAACTAAGTTCGACGAGCGAGTATTCCACGTGCCTCCAACATACCTCACGCTCCACTCCACTCCACTCCAGTAGCTCCAATCTCCACCATCCCAAATTCCTAAACCCTCCACCCTTCATAGTATATATAGACTGAATACCGATATTTTTAGGATAATTCTGACAACCTAACTTAGGATGGGAGTCCCAAAACACATGAGAAATATTACGTAAATTGCTAAGCATTACGCTTTAGTGAAACATTTTTAAGCATTATAAAAATAAACACAAAGCAGATAATATCACTAATGATTGGGCCGTTACATATAATATCCGAGTTACTCCTGCGTTGGCCTTGCCGATAGTAGGTCAGAGTTCAACTGAATTTAAATAAATTTTGAAAAGACGGGGCAAACCTTAGTATTGAGTCTAGACAAATTTCATGTGGCGAGGTAAACCTCAGTAAGCTACAGGTCTTACACCCTAGTGATACATTTTTAAAGTCATGTGAGCCTAGAAGCAAAGTAAATAATATCACTAATGGGTTGGCCGTTACAACCTGAATTTTTATCAATCCATGACAATAATTTCTTTTTATTTACGCACTAAATACATTAAAATAATTTAAAAAATCACTTTCTTATTCTAAAAAAGTATTCATTTCTACGAAAAATATTTTTTGTCCTATCGAACATACCATAAATGTATATTTTTTTAATAAGTTAAACTTTTAAATAAAATGAACACATTTTATCACAAATAAAAGATATTGTACATAGATTCATGGAGGAAATATCTCATTGTGGATATTAATTATTTCTCAAAGGGGAAAAAGTGTATATATGTTAATATCCTTAAATCATTTTGGGAACTCAAAATATGTTTTACCTTGGTTGTTTCAACTAGTTCACTAAACAGCAAATAGATGCAGATTAGTTAATTCATCTTACATTTCGTGAAATCAAAAAGAAGAACATAATAATTAAATTAAATAACCCCACCATTCTGTCCAATATTTTTATTGTTGCAACATAAAAACAAGAGATGAGCAGTTTATAATAAATTCCTAATTTGAAATATGTCATGAATGATGAAGCAAACACTTGGACAAAAAATGCAGCTCAACAACTTCGATAATGAAGGAAATATTAATATGTCATATAGACTATACTACATAATTATTTGATTTTAAGAAATATATATATATATATATATATATATAAGAGCATTCTGACAAGCAAAGAATAAGTGTGATGCCCCCACAAAGATCTAATACAGACAGTGAGCAATCTTGTAAAGATTCAAAGGACGAATAAACAACAATATTGAATTTTTCAAATCTCAAAATTGCCCTTGCAATATTAAGGTGATTTATAAATATTAATAGACGAAGCCAGAATTGTCGCTGAGGGGGTTCAAAATTTGAACACACGAACTAACTGAAGGAAGTTCAACATTTACAATATATCCATAAAAATAATTTTAACCATGTATAAATAATATGATTTTTTATCGAACAGAAGTCATATGAACCCTTGATATTATGCTAATTCCGCCTCTAATTAGTAAAGGTGAATTCATGATTTTAATTTTACTAAGGTTAGGACTCGAATTCTAACCTTTGAACCCCTTAAGGTGATCCATTAGTAGATTATTACATAGTTCAATATTTTCAATAATTCTAGTATATTTTATATATAGATAATTTAAAGTTTAGACTAGAAGTCATAGGTCCAAATGAGCCCGTATCGATACTGCTATCTAAATCCATCCATATCTATCAGTGCGCACTAATAGGAGATTTAATTAACGTTACCAAGAAGTTGAAATATATATTATATTATATATTTAGTAGATAAGAAAGATTTGCAATTATGATTCTGCTGATTAAAAATTCCAATGTAAAACGCACTTTTTTCATAAATTAATAACAAAATAAAGAAATGGGGGCAATGCATGGTGGAGTAAATAATTATACGTTGATTGATTCAGGTGGAATAGGACATAAAATTTACTATAAGAAAATGTCAATCCTAAGATGCTCATTATATTAAGAATGCAAAAAGCCTATGTTACCTCAAATGACTATATGTGGGGTGCACAAAATCTCCAGAATCCTAAAAGAATATAAGCAAAATGAAAGGCTGACATATTAAAAACCAGGAATAGTTTCAAGTTTTGAACAATACAGAAAGAAATTGAGAGATTGTTGTAGCAGCTAAAATATGTGACCGCTTGATCTCAGATAAACAATTGTACCAGTGATACCAAGGGTCCTCATTTTAATCTTTTATTTCTTCTACTAAGACTTCGAAATGAAAGAATATAATTCTTTTAACAATGTTATTAAGCCTTCACTTCCAACATTTAAGACCATTAATCTATAATTTTGAATTTATAAGGAGAACAATCAAAACTATTTTCCATTTTCATCGAGCAAATCTAGGGTATGAGGTGAATAATGGCTAGCTAAATAGTGTCTGCTTTAATTCACCGACCGATCGTTGATTGATTGAAATTCAGCTAACATTTTAAGAGAACACATTTTGCTTATTCGCCCAGCATGTTTTCTTACCGAGTTCATTTTTTAAATGATTGTTTGTTATATCAAAAAGTTACTTTCTTATTGAAGATAAATGATTTCTGAAATAAACTTTAATTGAGTAATCAATCCCTGGTTAAATTGTTCCTAGTTTTGATCACTAAAACCTAGTGTTCAACATAAAGTTCGACTTTTAAAGGTGAGCTTTAATGAACTATATAAGGATCGAAGTCTGATATTGTTTCATCTATCATATACTAAATTAATCTAGAATATCCAACTAGCTAGTTTTGTGTTGCTATATTTTCAAGATTGGATCTACACTTTTGATGTAAGGATGCCTCTTATCTCATTATATTTGATCTATAGGGGTATTATACTAGTCATATAACTTTGCATATACTTTGTTAAATGGTTTAATAAAATGAAATATACCCTTTGTAATATATATTAATTAAGCAATCAAATGAGTACAAAAGAAAAGCTAGCAAATTTACCATTTTTGGATCAAGAAAATGGGTGAGAAGAAGCACTATCATCATCTCCTTTACTCTCACTTGCTCCAACCTTCTTCTTTTTCTTCTTGTACGGAATTCCTCTTGCTTTTGACTGACACTCTTTCACTTCCCTTAGATACACACGAATCGTGCCGCTCGCGAAAGGGTTCATCTCGGGGGAGCCTCCATTCTCCTCGTAAGCGGCTCTAAGCCGCCCGATGAGAGCATCCAGGCTCCCCCAAGCTTGTCTCAACGGACAAGTACAGGGAGCCGGTGGCTCAGGTTGACCGTAAAAGATGCAACCTTGCAAGTGAACTTTGGTCTTTCCGAACTGATCCAAGTACCGGAGGAATTCCAGAACGTGATTGCTATTACATTGGGATATGGAAACGGGGGGCCTTTGATTCCTCAGGTACTGACCGAACGTGTTCCAATCACGACGTTTTTGAGACTCGTACCGGCTCAGTGTGGCGGGCTGATCACTAGGGGATCTTGATGATCCCTCAACCAATTCTTTGCCTCTATCAAAATTGGACATTTTTTCCAGGTAGAATTCTTGAAATGGATTGTGATTGATGGATTTTTGTAGCCAAAAATGAGGCAACTGTTGAAAAGATTATACAAAGGTTAAAGGAACAGAAGGAAATAGAGGATGAAATCACATCAAAGGACCTATTCCTATTGATTTGACAAGAAATGGGCCACATGAAAGTTGCTTTCTCTGCTTCTCTTTTCTTCGTACGTATGTTTCTGTTTTCATCTTTTCTTTTTATTAAACCTAACAATTTCGTTTTCATTAGCCTTAACTAGTGTACATTTTCTTACTAAGATACAATTATTGATGTCATTTTTGTCAATATTATCCCCCACTATCTTTCAAAATGTAATCTCGATCCATTATAATCTTCATTAAAAGGACAGTGACTCACTAATCCCATTCTCCAAGCTGTACAATTTTGCACATTCTAGTAATTAAGTTTGAAAAGTACATACATGTACATGTGTGTAACACAAATTAAGTAGCCAAATGTTTTTGACCTTAAGTATACAATTATTTGACCAGTTAAAAGAAAACGATCTTTTAAAACGAATAAACACGAGAATATTATTCGAGAAGCATAATTACAATTACCAAATATGTTAAAATCGAATCATCAACGAGCAATTAAAGGCAAACTTCGCCATGAAAACGAGAAAAAAAAAAGAAGAAAGAAATTACGACTTCACTTATGACTTTGGCTTAATCGTTTATGTGCCGCTGTTGTAGCGGCTTATTGAGCATTTGAATGAAAGTATGGCAACTCATTCACCATGGCCATTACTAACAACAAAAATGATCGGTATAACTAACCAAAGACCTCATGAGCTAATTCAAAATCACATACTCGATTGACATGCACAACTTTTCTAGTTGCGTCAGTAATAGGTATTCCCAAACCATCAACCACACGCTTTAGTATACTATTTTTGGCAAAAATATCCACAAAAAATTCGATGCACTTGACAAGACCTAGGTATGATATCCTTTTTGTCACAGAGCAATTTACCCCCAATGTAACCATTTTTTTTTTTTACAAATCTGAATTTACTCGAATTCCAATAAAAAATTTCAAACATGTAAGGAAACCAAAAAAAGAGAAACAATAACAATTATTGGTGTCATCCTATATACTGTGAAATATTCTTTAACATGATCTTTATTTTGACTAGCTATAAGTTAGTGGAAAGTAATGGATATGGTGTGAATCATCGATCAGATTGTGAAGCTAGTAGCTACAAGTATACTAATAGTATTTTTTTTTTAGCTGTCATTTTCAGATGTTAATGGAATCTTATGAATAGTATATATATAGGGGCCTATATATAAGACTTTGTTGCAGAATTTGTGATGAGTAAGGTAGACTTTAATACTCCTTCTCCTGAATTGGAGATACAATATGTCAGGTGTATTGGAAACAAGATTTTTATGTTTACATGTTTTATTTCACATGTTTCTGGACTTGCTAGCTAGTGCTCTCAGCCGCCAGGCTAGCTGCGCCCAATTGCTAATCGCCCAAAGGTTCATATTTGCTACTGAATTATGTTAACTCATTCTTTAATAATTGCGGTCAAATTGGAATATGACAGAATTTGAGTATGTCAAAATAAATTGAGTTAATAAATGCAAGGATTTTTGACCCGCCTAAAAGTTAACATGCATAGATCATGGATGTTAAAATAGAGAAGAAGCCTAGAGTCTTTTTATTAGAATGAATCAATAGACAAATACACAAAAAGTTTATATAGCTAGGTTATAAACTAAAATTAGAAAAGACTAAAATAACCCTAAAACCTAATATATGCTAATATTCCCTCCCAAATTCACAATGCTACATCGATAAGCATTGACAGTTTGCCAGACAGGAAACGGAAGTGCGAAGTCGAATGTTCTTTCGTAAACATATATCAACTATCTGTAAAGAAGAAGGAACAAATGGCAATGTGATGGTGCCGATTTGTAGATGGTAACGAGTGACATGACAATCAATCTCAATATGCTTGGTTCACTCATGAAATACTGTATTACGAGCAATCTGAAAAGCACTCTGATTATCACAATGTAGAAGAGTAGGGTGACAAAGAGAGATACCCATAGTAGCAAGCAACCAGTGAAACCAAACAATCTCACAAGTAGTCGAGGCTATGACGATACTCAACTTCTGTAGAAGACCTAGAAATGATATCTTGTTTCTTGCTCTTCCACGAAATAAGCGTGTCATTAAGGAAAGTACAAAATCCAGTAGTCGACTTGCGATCTGTAGGATCATCATTCCAATCTGCACCACAGTAGGCGCGCAACTCTAACGAGGATGTAGAGGGAAACAAGAGGCTCTAAACTGAGTGCCCCGAAGATACTTGAGAATACGAAATACGGCAACCCAATGAACTGAAGTAGGGGTAGTGACAAACTGACCAACCACGTGAACAAAATGCACAATATCTGGGCGAGTCACCGTAAGATAAACAAACTGCCAACAACGGTATGATAAAGATTGGAATCCTAAAAAAATGCACCATCTGATAGAGAATATCTAGCATTAGTCTCAAGAGGAGTATAACCGATTCGACTATCAGTGAGACGAGCACGGTCAAACAGATCAGCCATATACTTTGATTGAGATAGTCTTTCGGGGAATAGGCAACCTTATTTTCCAAAAAGTAACGTAACATACCCAAGTCTTTCATAGTAAAGCAATGTGTCAACTCAGACTTACATACAAAGATAATAGAATACGATCTGTCATTGTACGCTTAACAAATAGCGTCGAATCATGCTGACTAGGATGGAAGCCAAGCAAAGTGATCACTGTAGAAAATTTCTCAAACCATGCAAGTGGTGTTTGTTTAAGACTGTAAAGAGCTTTGCTAAGCTTGCAAACTTCACCTGTCCGATGAGAAACACCGGTAGGAGGCATCATGTAAAATTCTTCATGAAGATCATCATTCAAGAAGACATTCCTGACATCTATCTGAAATATTTTCCACCAAAAAATAGAAGCAACAATAATCAGAGTGCGAACAGTTGTTATTTTTGCAACGAGGGAAAAAGTTTCTACATAATCCATGTCATACTCCTGTGAATAGCCTTTTACAACAAGCCGAGCCTTGTATCATTCAATGGATTCATTAGATTTTGTTTTAATCTTGTACACCCAAAGAGAACCAATGGTGTGTTTTCCTGACGGCAATGGTACCAAATCCCATGTATGTGTCTGGTGTAGAGCAGTAAGTTCCTCAGTCATAACAACATGACAAAGTGAATCACAAACTGCTTCTCTATAGGACGGAGGATCAGAAAGACGATGAATAGACACAACAAATGAAGAAAAAGAGGTAGAATAAAATGAATATTTAAAATCAGGAAGTTTAATGGACTTACGAGTATGGGTGGATTGACGCAGAGGAGGATCCACAATCTCATTCGGCAGCTGGGTAGTCATAGGAGCAGAGGCATGAAGGTAGATGACTCATCAACCAAAGTATCAGATAGAGCTTCATTCGGGTCGGTATCGAAAGGATCAATACGAACAAGATCTGACTATGTCATGTGATTAGAGCTAGCAGGAACATTGAAAAATGGAATATGCTCTAAGAACACAACATGACGCGAGACATATAATTTTTAATTGACTGGATCAAAATAGCGATAGCTTTTTTTTACCAACACCATAACCTAAAAAGACATATAAAACAGACCTAGGAGACAATTTACTGAGCTCAATATATGGTCGTAGAACGAAGTAAGTACAACCAAAGACACTCAACGAAGAATAATCAAGTGAATGACCATACAACTTTTCAAAGGGAGACGAACCTGAATTTTATGAGATTGAAATTTGGTTGATCACATGAGTAGCGGTAAGAACCGCTTCCCTCAAAAGACACTAGAAACCTCAAATGACAACAAGAACAAATAAGTTTTTTCAACGAGATGACGATGTTTTCTTTCGGCAACACCATTTTGTTGTGGAGTATTTATACACGAGGATTGGTGAATAGTCCCATCAGAGTCAAGTAGTTGAGAAAATTCATTTGAAGTATACTCACCTTCCTAATCACATCAAAAACGTTTAATGACACATGAGTGTTGGATTTTCGCAAGAGCTCTAAAGTTACTGAATATGGTAAGAAAATCAGATATACGTTTCATCATATAAATCCAAGTATAATGAGTGAAATTATCAATAAATGAAACATAATATTTGAAACCCTCTTTGGTGGATACTGGAAAGGGTTCCCACACATACGAATGCACAAAATCAAATGGTGCAAGAGAAAGAGAAATACTTTTATAAAACGGCAAGGCAGAAATTTAGTCACTTTACAACCACTACAATTAGAAATATCATGGTTGTCTAAATGACCTAGAGTTACTGTAGACACCAAAAACTTTAAACGAAAAGTAGAAACATGACCCAAATGAGAATGCCAAAGATAAAAATAAGGAGTACCAGAATATAGAGTCTCCCTTTCCTACGTCCTGTCCCAATCACCTTTTGAGATCGAAGTTCCTGTAAACAATAATTTTTAATGGTACACAAAACTAAGACCAAAATCACATAATTGACCAACAATGCAAGGTTAAAGTAAGACTTGGACTATGGTATACATCTGAGAGACATAAACGAGATGTGCAGAAAGAGCCAATTCCTACTAATGACAGTGGGGTACCATAGGCAGTTATGACAGACAAAGATGGGGCAGAGTTAACGAACTCAAATGAATTTATATCAGGAGACATATGATGTGATGCACCAGAATTCAAGATCTACTAGGGAGAGAATATACCTGCAGTACCAGACAAAGACAAACCGGTATGAGAGGAGGTTGACTTGGTAGGAGGTGGTGAGGCAATGAACTGCTGAAACTGCTCAGGCATATAGGGATCCAAAGATGGGGCAACAACTACATTGCTGGACTGAGGTGGACGGTATCTCTATGGAGCAGTATGTGGTGAGCGTGTTTGCTGATGTGGTAGTTGTTGCTGACGTTGCTTGTCTTTACTCAATAGTAATGGACATTGAGCCCCATCTTGCAGAAAGCACACTCATCTTGAGAGACCTTAGGAGGCCTATTCTAATTGCTATATTGTGATCGATGTGGGGCAACAAATATAGATGGGGTTGCAGGTGGAACAGACCCCTTATCGACCTTAGACTTAGGGCAAGTCTCTTCTACTAACAGTTCATTAACCATAAAATCAACAGAAGGGAGAGGAGAACGATGCAGAATTGTCCCACACAATCCCTCAAATGCATTTCGAAGGGCCATAAAAAACTGTACCAAACGTTGTTCTTCTCTATGAGCGATGTACGGTTCAAATTCTCGTAGCTATATAGACTCAGTGAGAGCCAACTGATCCTAGAGATTAGACATGGCAGAATAGAACTCTTGGATACTCATATCATCCTATTGAAGTGCGCGAATGTCCGTCTCCAACTGGTATTGTTTAATAAAATTAGACTGCCTGTACAATCTAGACAGATGATCCCAAACATATGGATGCATAACATGTTTGGATATATACAAGTATCGTTTATCCATGGTTAATTAGTATATATAATTATTTCATCAAATTACTTGACTATTATAAGTTACGTTGATTTGGTTATTGGTATAAACACCCTGTATGAATAAGTATTTTGCAATGTACTATTTTCTATTGAGAAAAAGCTCTAACCCTAGAATAAGTTAATATAACATATGCCCTTTAACTTAGCATCAACTTACATATTTGTCCTCTAACTTTGGGTGTGCACAAATACGCACTTAAACTTGTATAGAATTAAACAAGTAGGCACATATGTCCTACATGACATTCTACGTATCAACTACATGGCGTTTTACGTGTATTATGTCAGGTATGATGAATATGCCTACTTATTTAAATTTAAGTACCTACTTATGCATATCCAAAATTAAAGTGTGTAAATATAGTCTGAGACCAAGTTAAATGGCATATTATGCCTAAAGGTTTTATTGTTTCTCAATCAATGCTTGGACCATTTGCAGTTAATGAAGTTGACACAATTTTTCAAAATTGAGACAGAATCTATTAATATTAAACAATGACAATAATAATCAACTAATTGGAATAAGAGATAAATTTCTATCAAACATCCCTATTATTTTACTTATAAAAAGAAATAAATAAAATGATGAAAATCAAAGAAATAAACTTAAAAAAAAAAAAAGAATAAAATGAGTAACTAAACAGTAAACGTGAAAAAAGGTAGATGTTCATGTTGTAAATTCTCTCGATAAAGTAGCCTATGAAGGACCTAATTTCATGTCTACTTCTTCATCAGCATGTATTGACAATCAACACAACCCTTACATCGATGACTTTTGCTCACTTCTCAGGCATAAAATGACATATCACTTGCAATTATTATTTTTATAAATGTTTATCACATATTGTTGTAAATCAAACAAAATAATATCACGATTTAAAATAAGAAAAAAAGTAAATTACAACTTGTTGAAGCATTTGATAGATAAATATGATATATCACGTGTGTTTGTGTATCAAATAAATAATATCACTGTTGAAAATAAGAAGAAATATAAATCATAATTTGTTGAAGTGTTGGATAGACAGATATGACATGATATACTTTGAAAACATTTATGATGATATATTCAATTTGCAATGATTTTAGAATAAAGTAACAAAGATGATTCAGGAAATAAAGTAGAATTATATATGAGACAAAGAAGATGAATATGCCATAAAAATATTATGAATCGAAGCTAGACTGATTGTAATTGCCTCATTCAACATTCATAGTTTGTGCAATTGATGATTATTTTTGTTGTGATGATTATCTGCCAAAAAGAGCCTTGTCTCATGCTATTTCTTTAGAATACAAAAAGGTGTCAAACTATTCGTGCAAGAATAAAGGCTAAGTAAATGGCTATGGATTAATTACTTTGATTTCAAAAAAGGAATAATTAGTAAACATTTACAGGAGATGAATAGATGAGAAGATAATGAAGGTGATTTTTTTATGGCCTTAATTCACCTTCAACATTCTTTCCCCCACTTGAAAATAACTTTATTAGCATCTTTGCACAAGTAAAAATTCTTCCAGTTTGGGTTTAATAACCAAAAGCATAAAACATTTCAAATCTTAGCTCAAAAGTTTAAAATATTACAACTAACATATTATATTATTTTTATTTCAATCTACCGAATAACTCGCGAATATAATACTAGTTGTAATAGACAGGACATACATGTAGTTATTAGCATATATTACGTTTTAGTGTTATTTTAATGTATTTCATTTTTGTCTTGTAACCTAAGTATATAAACTATTCTTGTGTGTTTGTCTATTAATTCATTTTAATGAGAAGACCGTAGATTTCTTTTCTATTTTAACATGATATCAAGAGCCACGTTTTAAGAATTCTCTTTGATTGATCGTAGCAGTTAACATCCATACGATAATCTAAGCGTTGACATATCTATACACTTTAACTAGACCATTGATCCGAGTAGACTGTCATATGTATCACGGATAATATGTTAATAATGGTAACTACTCACAAAGTTAAATCTACATATACTGCACACGGTTAATGCGTCTAACATAAATTTTCTTGCAAATGATGAAACATCCAATGCAGGAAAAGTTGGATTCGTTCAACCTTCCATTCTATTACACATCTCAAATGGAATTGGAAACACTGATAAAGACACAAGGATGCATTGACATTGCAAGGTGTGAGAAGCAGCCACCGGTGAGACAAGTTATAGCTGTCCAAACTGCAGTCTTATATACACGAGTCGTAACAGAGGCACTATTTCAGCAACATTTCGGGAAAAACTTAACTGATGAATTGTTTCAACGTTGTACTGAAAAGTTTCACTCACATCCAGCTATACACGATGAAAAATATCGCACAGAGGTCAGCTACTTTGCGTTTCTAAAGCGTAAAAGCGGAACATCCAAACCAGGAACCAAGTTGGTTCTTAAAACTTATCCTGTGCCTCAAAACTTTGTTATTTCGCACCTGTTTGCTGAGGTGAATCTAGGATATAGAGCAGGTGGCTCAAAAAGAGTGATCTTGTTATATGTGCATTTTGATTTTTTTTTTCTGCTTATGAATAAATAATTCAGTTACGCTCACAGAATCTGCCTTTGATTCTCTGTATAATGAAGGAAGGTAATCCCACGCAGAATTGAAAATTTTATATGGTAGTTCCAACTCTTCTGGAATTAAAAACTGATACACTGCCATAGGATGCTCATGATCAAACTGAGTATGTAATGTTCGGAGAAACTTGTGATCATAAAGGACATGGAGACCAGATATTTAGACTTAGATTGGTACCAAAGCTCTGTTAACCAAATGGCGATTAAGTAAAATTCCTGCAATTTTTGGGTTCGTATAGTTCTAAACAGTTACGTCAAGGAGGATTGAGATATACTCACTCGTCCCAAAAGAAATGCTACAGGTTCTAGACTAAATACATAGATCATAGATGTTTCAAGAGCATTATTCAGCAGGAGGAAAAGGTTAACACAAGGTGATCCATGGTATTAAAGAGAATCATGAAAACAAGCAATGACCTTCTGACATCCCGCCAGAAAAGAAGAGAAGAAAAGCAATGCTTAGTGTAGAAGTAACTTATAAGAACTAAAAAGCCGTTTGAGCATCTCTGCCATTTGATGAGCTATCTATCTAAAGAGTAAAAAACAAAATAAAAATAAAAATGCAGCTAAATAATCAACTAGCTGACTCCTTTGCTATCTTCTCGGACTTAGCAATGACTTCGTCTATACCCCCAACCAGGTAAAATGATTGCTCTGATAGGTCATCATATTTCCCGTCCAGAACACCCAGCTCAAAATGAAAATCCAAATGGAAGTGAAGTTTAATACTATATACAGAAATAATTTCTGGTTAATGAAGACAATAGCAGAGGATGGTTAAATTTCACAAGAAGTATGAAGTAAAAACACATGTTTATTCCGACAATGGTTGTTTTCCATGGGAGTAGTGACTTAGTAAGAGAGTAGCGCTTGGTTACCTGAAAACTTTGGATGCCTTCTTTCAACTCGACATACTTTCCAGGGGAACCGGTAAAGGCTGACTCAAGAACCTCTGAATTTTACGGGCACGAGCAACAGTTAATTTGTCATCTTCACTCAGTTCATCCATGCCCAGAATGGCAATAATATCCTGGAGATTCCTGTAGTTCTGGAGAATCTTTTGTACACCTCGTCCAGTGTTGTAATGATCTTCGCCTAGGATATGAGGAGAAAACATACGGGATGTAGAATATAAAGGATCCACAGCATGATAAATACCAAGCTCGGAAATCTGCATGGGGAGAAAATATGGTGTTAATAAAAATAGCGTGAAAGTGAGCCAATTTAAACAATCACTATCGCCTCGTGAAGAAGACCACTCCCTTTCGCATCATCATGGGCTGCATGAAGATGTGGTTTACTTTGTGATGATGATGGTCGTCTCCTCCTTCTGCACCACTATCAAGAGTAGTAGAATTTTTTACCTAAATAACCTATTATCTAAAATGATTTATCAATCTAATCTAGTTTTTAAAAAAATTATAGAATTAGAATAAATATAGTTATGAATAGCATATTAGCTAATTTCACTTAATATTAAAAAAAATTATGTCTAACGATATTAGGTAGTAGACATTACTCACAGAATACCTTAAACAGAAATAAAAAACATAAGTTTATACCTTAAACAGAAATAAAAAACAAGAAACAC
>JBDJHY010000102.1:16149832-16166644 GCA_039654485.1 Withania somnifera | reverse complement strand
CTACCTTGTTCTTTTTTTTAATAGATTGCGAATTAGATGTCCTATTTTCCTGGTGCTAAGGTCCAAGCTGTCACCAAATGGGCTAAGATTCAGTTCAACCCAATATGGGAATATGATGGTCCAAGGCTAGAGTCCATATAGCACAATAACTTAATTAAGCGGCATAACTTCGTGTTACATTATAAAATTATTTGTTATTTTGGTGTCATAGTATTTTTATCCACGCATATGTTAATTAAAGTGATGAAGCACAAACACTAAAGACCATCAAATTTCAAGACAAGAATTAAAGACCACCTCAAAATAGGAATATTTGTGCGAATAATCCCATAAAAATAGAAAAAACTACGTTACATGTCAAACATAAGTCCTCAATTATGATTCTAATTATAATTTTAAATAATTACAAATCGTGGCCACTGTAGCATTATTTGAAATACATATACAAACGCAACAGCTAGTCTTAGCATACATATACCAATATGCCAACTTATAAAATCTAGGTATACTTATACAAATGCAATTTGTATGTGTAACACGAGATCCAAAGATATTCTGTATATGTATGTCGAGATTTAGAGATTTTTTATATGTGTATGCTGAGATTCAATAATTTGTACTTGTATGTGGCTACAAAATATAATTAGCTGATGATTATAGCTAAGAAAATTTTAATTTTAGATTGAAGTTTGTCATTTTTAATTTCCAAAAAAGATTACTTACTTTTAGCTTATGGCCCAATTTGGCAATCGAAGTGATGACCCAAATTCTTCTAACGTCCTGGTATGGGTCATATTCATAGCAGTGGATTTCCTTTTAGTAAAGTCGAACCAACTCTATACATTGGACATAGATTTTAAATTCTAATATGGCCCAAAAGAACGCACCAATCATGCTAGTCCGAGGATCCAAGTCATACAAGCACCAAAGGGACCAAATGCATGAGCACCACAGGAACCAAGTCCACATTAGGAGAACAACTTGAAAAGCTTTGAAACTCATTTCGAGCTTAAAGTGAAGAAGCCCAGAAGTATGGGGACCAATTTGATATTACGGGTTATTTTTGGGTCCAAATATAATAATACAAACTTAGAATCTGAAAATAACTAGTCTTACAAATTGATTAGTATACTATATTGAATTAAGAAGATTGTTCTTTGAAATAGCTTACAAAGCTTGTAGCTGTAGTGTTAGCGGGAGGATTCCCAGCGTAGGTTGATAGTAGTTTCTAGTAGACGTCGTGGGTGTATTGATTGTCTATTGGTATTAAAGGCATTTAGGAGTGATGTATCTCGTAATTGCTTTTATACTTGGTTACTTATATTGATCATCAATTTATCGCTATTGTGGGTGTATCGATAGTTCTGGATTCTTAGTTTTCTCACAAATTTTGAAGAATTCACATATCTTCGTCTCTTTATTTTTATTTTTTTTTTGCTTTCATTTTGAACCCCAAGGTTCGTCCGTAATCATCTGGTATCAGCGCCTAGGGTCGTAATCTATTCCACCCAATTACAATCCTAGGATCATAAATTTAAAAATTTAAAAAAAAAATCAAAAATCTGAAAATCAAAAGATTCCTAAATCTGGATTACTTTGTGTTTAGTTGTTGATTTTGATTACTAGGAATCGTTCTCCTAGTAAGTTGAGCCATAGATATTCAATTTGAAGTGATTCCGAGTGGGTTTATGAATTTCACTATTGTTGGAGTTGAGCTCAAAGTGGGTCACAAATTTGGTGGCTATTTTGGTTGAAATTGAAGTTACAAAGTACTTAAACATTTAATTCAAGTTCCAAGGAACTCAAATCTCGAATTTCAAGTGAATTCGAGTTGATTTTGGTTAGTTTTGAAGTTTGAGTTGTTCATACTTAAGTTGTAAGATCCGAATTTTGAACTCAAAGTTCGTGTTGATTTTATTATTTTCTGGACTTTCAAAGTGATAAGAAGTGTTTTTCATAGCTCAAGGAGCTAGGGAATCAATTTTGGTGAAGATTGGACTTGGTTTTGAAGAGTTTCAAATTTTTTAAAATCCACATTCATGGTGTTCTTCAAGCTTGAAGAACGAAATTAAGTGAGCCTAATTTTAAGTCAAAATTTTGTGCTGAAACCTATTGGGTTTTATTCTCTAAAGTGAAAGGATTCGAAATTTGAAATTTAGTGTGAATTCGAGTTGATTTGAAGGTGGCTATAAGTTTGAATTTGAAGCTTATTCATGAATGTTCTTCAGACCTTCATGCGAAGAAGACGAAGAACAAGTACGTTTGATCCATTCGCCTCTGGTCGAATTTGCAGTTTGGTGTTGAGATGTGATATTTGTGTTATCCAAATCATAAGGACCCTAGTTTTCATTCAAATCCGAACTGATTTGAGTAAGTTTGAAATTTTAGTGGTGTTGGTAGAAATTCATATATTGTTGGTTGAAGTTCATCAAATGTTTATTGTTTGATCCGAAATAAGTTTGAATTTGAATGAAAAGGGTGTTTGGGATAGGTCTAATTTTGTGGGAAAGCACAAGGAATAAGGGTACAAAGGTAGTTACAAAGAAGGAAGGAATCCCATACATGTCCCAGACAATATACCTAGGATGGTAGACAGGAGTGACCGCCCATTTACACCGCCCTAATGGACGATAGTCAGCCTTGCAAAATAGCCACACACTGCCTCAGACGACGGTGGCACCACTTGGATGGTGGTCCACCCTTGAACACGGTGGTCATGTGTGATCAAAATTAGCTCCGAAAATGGTCCAAACTTGGTGGTAACATCTTTTTTATCTCAATTCAAGTTCCTAATCCCTACTTCGTTTGTTAAGTATCTGTTTCCTTTTCTTTATTCGACAACTAGTTTGCAACTAGTACTTGTCCTCATAGGTGTGTGTTAGTT
Organism: Withania somnifera; assembly: GCA_039654485.1. Taxonomy (NCBI): domain Eukaryota; kingdom Viridiplantae; phylum Streptophyta; class Magnoliopsida; order Solanales; family Solanaceae; genus Withania; species Withania somnifera. The sequence continues at coordinate 16,163,760 of JBDJHY010000102.1, read as the reverse complement.
CTTAGTGTCCTTTTTTTCGTGCTTTATATACTCGTTGTAAATTTGATTTTAGTCTGTTAGTATTTAGAGTCATCCGTTTGGTCAAGAGTCACAAGCGTCACTCTACCACAATACCGGCAAATACTAGTTTGAGAGCAATTTCAAGACGCATCCGTAGAGGTAAGAGAGTGTTCACATAAAGAGTGGTGTGAAGAATTTTATTACTAATTTGTTTGATAGTTTTGCAAGTATACATGGAAAACTAATGTGGGGAAACCTCCCATGACCTTGCTAACTCATTGTCGGAGATTGCAAGACAACTCTTGGAGATGAATTGTAAGATCAGAGGTATGGGGGAAAGGTTGATACGGGTTGAAAGAGGAAGCAATATGGGTTCACCGCTAGAGGTTGGGAAGGATATGGGAAAGATAATCATGGGGCAATCAAGGGCTACTACCCTAAGAACTAATCACCCAAGCCTAACCCGAAGTCAAAGCTTTTAACAACAACCTATGTTTTGATCTTCCAATATCCTAAGAAATCCTTGTCCAGAAACTCCACATCCAAAGCTTAAACCATTTAACCCTCCACGAGAGTACAAGGATTTTGTGAACAATCAAAACCTAAACCAAGCTCTTTATTAATGTATGTATGGTGTCCTTGCTTGAACCAGTTATGCCACTTCCACAAAAGCATCCAGGACATTATAGCTATCCTTGAATTGGACGAATTATATGAAGAGGATCATTTACTCGTAGAAAGAGCGCGACCACAACACTCGTACCAAGATAACCCGTTCCAAAACCCTTTGTATGATGGAGATTGGAATGAATATGGAGTCTGGGAGGAAGATGGTAGGGATGGCTACGAAGAGCCAAGGGTTGAGACCTCAAGAATTTGTTCGGGATCAAGGTTATGGGAATAAAAGAGGTCCATATTGGGATGATAGAGGAGATAGGTGGGACAATAAATGAGATAGGATGTGGGAGGATAGAGGAGATAAGAATGAGTTTGATCGAGGGTTAGACTCTATCAAGGTCACGCTTCCTAAATTCAAGGGAAGTAGTGACCCAAAAGAGTTTTTACAATGGAAGCTATAAAGTGAAAGGATCTTTCTCACCAATAATGTTTCGGATGCGTTAAAGGCTAAATATGCAATCACTCAATTCGAGCGATATGCATCCACGGTGGGAATCTAAGAAGCGAGACCGAGAGCTCTATAATTTATTTGCTTTTCTAATTGGAATGAGTTGGTTGCTATGATAGAAGTGAGATATTTGACACTAAATTACTATCAAGAGCTTCTCAAGAAGTTCTACATGTTACGTCAAGGCTCTAAGAATATTGAAGAGTACTATAACAAGTTTGAGAACCTAAGGATAAAAACCTGCCATAAGGAACAATCTCAATGTACGGTGGTGAGATCATAGCCAACTTGAGCTATGAAATTGCAAGGCCCTTGAAGTTGAAGAATTATGCTACACTTAAAGTGGCCTTTCATGATGCATTGAAGGTAGAAGAGGATTTGAAGGAAGAGAAGTTAGCCAAATCCAAGAGTACTTCTATTTCCAAATGGAAAAGTGAAGAGGGAAGGTGGAAACCATCAACTACGCAAGAGTTTTCAAAGGTTGGTAGTAAGTTTAATCAAGCCAAGGGTGAGATCCAAGTGAAATAAGAGTTCAAGCCTAAATGTACTTATCCTAAACCCAATTAACCTCAGCCTTCTATTATTCTATATTTTAGATATCAAGGAAGAGGACGCATTGCCAGTGAGTGCCCCAACAAAAAGGCAATTATAGCTTTTGGTATAAAACCGAGGATGAAAATAATGATTTTGGAGAATATAGTGACGATAAAACCAATATGAAGCCAACGAAGGAAGCCTAGAGTGATAACGAAGATTTGATGGAAGAAAATGTTATTCTAGGAGGGCTTTTAAGAAGGGAAGATCATTTCATAATTGATGAAGAGAAAATAGAGGAGAATGTGAACTTATCTTTTGTGATGAGAAGGGTGATGAGTGATATGTCTTCGGATTGTAATAACCAAAGGAACATATATTCCATACTAGATGTAAGGTCCTTGATAAGGTATGTTATTTAATTATTAATAGCGGGAGTTGCACCAATGTTGTGAGCCGATCCATGGTTGATATGTTGAGGCTTCCCACAACCTCACACCTGAAACCCTACAAACTCCAATGGTTTGATGATAATGATGAGATGAAGGTTCTTAAGCAAGCAATGATTAAATTTAATGTATAAAAGTACCATGATGAAGTAGTTTGTGATGTGGTTCCTATGCTTACTTGCCATATTTTGCTTGGGAGACCTTGACAATTCGATAGGGATGTGATGTACCATGAAAAAACTAACAAGCATTCCTTTATGATTAAAGGACGAAAGTTTGATCTTTTACCTTTATTACCCTATCAAGTGAAGGAGGATTATGCTATTATAGGAGACTCCGAGAAGAACAAAATGAGAAAATTATTGAGGGAGAGAATAAGGAGTTTCTCCTTGTACAAATTGAGAAACCAAAACATAAGATGATGTTGGGAGATGGAACCAATGTGCTTTGGAAACCCTTGATGAGTACTAACCAAGGAGCTAACACTTTTTCTAGTTCTTATTCTTCTATTTTTTAGGGTGATGAAGAGTTGAATCTCAAAGGTAATTCCCAAAAAATTCTTCCCTCATATGGCATGTGAATTCAAAAGGGACTTTTGTCTAAGGAGTCTCAACCTGAGGAGAATGAAGAAGGATCAACTTAAGGTAGTAGTTTTAACTAACTCCAGTATGTTGATAGATGCTTGACATGGAAGGTGAGTCTTATTGCCCTTTGAAGAAGTTGGAGGAGTCGCCTAACAAAGCAGCTCTTAAGGAAGAAGAGGTTGACCAAACATCAAGTTCTAAAATAATAATAAAGGATGAAAAAATATATGAGCAAAGCATAGAACTTCAAGGATCCAACACTAGGCTTCCTACTAGAGGTATGTTTCTAAATCCTACTCTAAGTTTTCCTTGGAGGCCTTATGAAATGTTCTTATTTGTGGTGGCTTCTTTGATGTGATTGACTTTTCTCCCTATCCCATTCTTGTTGATGCCCTTTTAACTTTTATGTTGCATGGTATTGATGTGATTTCATGGTATGAGATCCAAATTGTACCTCCCAATGCTTTGGATTACTACAGGAGTCCATGGGACATTCTTATGGCCCACCGCCTTACTCCACCACCTACTTGGACAACGAACCGCCCTTTAGGAATGACAGTCAAGTTAGGAGTTCCAATTACTACTATCCAAGATGGCGGTTCAATACCTAGAGATGGCGATCAAGTGACCTTATCGCCATCAGAGACGGTAGTCCGCCCTCTTTAGATGGCGATCAATCTTTATCACACTCAATGGTTGGACAAGTTGAATTGATTGAATGGACTCAGGAGGAGTTGATTGATGTCGTGAGTAAATGAGACCCAACTTCTTGGGTTGGTGCTATGCTTTTGCTTGATCCTATTACATATAAGTACTTCACTGCTTCTACTAGCTAGTATCTTTTGTTTGGTTTTATTTTAAATGAAGTTGGGTAGAAGAGCAAAAATGTCAAATGCTCAAAATTACTTATTTTGTGCTCATGTGTGATGTTTAGTTTGATCAAACTTGGTAGTTTGAAATAATTACATCATGGCTTTGCATATGAGTTTATCATGAATAACTTTACTACCTATTCACATACAATGACATCATGACTGGTTTTGCATATGCATTATATGTGGAGATCGAGGTGAGTGGTGTGTGCCCACATATTAATATTCCATCCCATGTGTTATTTTTTGTGAGGGCTTACTTTTTAGTGATTGGGTGTGACCTCTTGGTATATGATCTTGTGCATGCATATATTGGGTCTTGCCATAGAGGTCTAAATTTGGTAGATTTGATTGATGTGCATACTCCAAGGGAATGGTACTTCTACTAATTTGACCCCAGTATCTATTGTATGCATCACCTGGTTTTTACTTGTTGGTTGTCCATTAACGTGGATTGTCTTAGCCTTATGATTATTAGTGTTAATCCGTGTTCTAACCCTCATATTATAAGGAAAGCTTGGGTTTTTGTTATTGTTCCTTGTTTTGTAGGTCATCTTTTGCATTTGAGGACGAATCATTTCCAACAAGGGGAGAATGATACTGCAAGGAAGCACCAATCATGCTAGACCGAGGATCCAAGCCATGCACGCACCAAAGGGATCAAGTGGAGTTTCAAACAGCTTACATAAGCACCAAGGGAACCAAGTCCACTTTGAAGAATAGCTTTAAAAGTTTTGAAATTCATTTGGAGCTTAAAGTGAAGACGACCAAAATTATGAGGGCTAATTTGATATTATACGACACTTTTGAGCTCACATATAATAATGCAAACTTAGGCTCTATAAAATAGCTAATCTTTCAAATTGATTAGTAGACTATATTGCATCGAGAAGATCGTTTTTTGAAATAACTTTCAAAGCTTGTAGTTGTAGTGTTAGTGGGAGGATTCCCAACGTAGGTCGATAGTAGTTGCTAGTAGACGTCGTGGGTGTATCAATTGTTTATTAGTATCAAGGGCATTTAGGAGTGGTGTATCTCGTAATTGCTCTCGAACTTGGTTACTTGTATCGATCATCGAGTTATCGCTATTGTAAGTGTGTCGATAGTGTTGATTTATTGATTGATTATTCCGGATTCTTCGTTTTCTCACGAATTCTTCACATATCTTCGTCTCTTTATTTTTGTTTTCGTTTGCCTTTATTTCGAACCCCGATTTCGATCGTTATCATCAAATTCTCTATAAATCAAGGGTAAAGTTCACGAATAGTCATTTTTAGAGCCTGTATAATTAAAGTATTCAAGAGCCAACTATTTTTTAATAGGAAAATTGTTCCACAAAGTAGATACCAACTTCCTTCAAACTTGAAAATATTATCCTAGAGTGCAGCAGGAGCTTCAATTTTTTGTGAACTCCAACATCTTTTATGAATTCCGATACCGTATGTTGGAGTTTTCCTTATTTACCAAAGGGAAATTGAGTAAACAACAAAAGATACAACAGTTAATAACTCCGTCACGAATACAAAATTTGATGAAAAATAAGCGTGGTTTAGACTCAGCAAAACCCATCACTCCTCATTTGAGTCGTGGATCTAAATGACAAACAGATCCCTCCCTATCATGAGATTGAGATGGAAACTTTTAGCCATCCACTAAAGCTTCTGTTCGTGGAAGAGAGATTGAGTCCAAACCACCGCCCTTCAGATTACAAATACCTATATAAGCCGTCATTCACACAATTGTTTGAAACTGACCAACATTTTGACGATACAAATAGGAAATTTCTTCATCCTATTTTTGTAAGTTTATTATCATAAGTATGAAATCATCTTTTAATCTTGTTCACGTGAGCATGAGTAGCTAAATCCACAACTAAATTGAATAAGAATACGTAAAAGGGTGATTTTGGATGGTACTTACACATGCATTGACAGTTTCTGCGTTTTGAATGTATTTTAACTATGGAAAATGGTAGAACTCACCCTAAAACTTGCTTGACAAAAGAAGCAGATACTAGGAAAAAGAAATAACAACCGTGATTTGAGGCTTTTAACCCTCATCTAGCGACTAGAGCTAAGAACAGAATAGCCAACCTGAAACGTAAGACGTAGTCTAGTAGATTAACACTCAAAGGCCGAACGGATTTCGAGTGAAGATTACCTAATTAGGTTGAAAAATGTTTAGGTAAAACTAAAGGGTTGTTAATTTTGCATGTATGAAACTAAAATGAATCATTATCGATCGCAAGTAACCTGTTAGTGTTGAGAAATCATCCGGAACACAAACCTAGTAATCTCAAATCACAATTTACAACACTTAAACAACATCGATCTTCTTTTACTAAATTCAACCAAATTACTCTTATTTTCATATGCAAATTCACCCTTGAAAATATTGACTATCAATTGAAATAATCGCTTTAGGCCTATTTCTGCCCACATTCCCTATGGAATTCAACCTCAATCTAGTTGAGTTTTATATTTGTCAACGACTGCTTTATAATTTTTAAGGAGGCGTAATTTGGATGTATCAGAAATACGTTTATTTAGATAATTTATTGTTAAAAATAATTATTTTTCAATTACTCTATAATCTCAAGATATATCAATTTCAGGCCCGAAAATGATTGGCCCAACACTATTTTTTACATGAATCAATGTCAGGCCCAACAGATTTTCTTGGATATATTACTTGGCTTTCATTAGATGATCATTGGTAAAAGAAAGGGAAAACTCTAATAATACAACAGAATCAAAGTTCTTATAGTTATAAAAGTAGAATCTCGAGATTCCTTTAATTTATGGATTCCCTTTGAAAGAATAAACTTATGCTAAATGCTAATAACAGCTCTTTATATTTTTGACAAAAATAAAATAAAAAATTAAAACCTCTTTATACTAAAACAGATTCTTAGAGGATAACATTCTATATGTGGTGCTAATAAATGTATCTAAAATTGCTTTAATTTTGAATTGCCAGGTGCTAAAGAAGAATATTTATTCTTTAACTTCGTTTACAGATGCTATGCACTAAATGGAAAACAGAATGTATACTATGGGGATTACTGTGTAGCCCAATTATTCTATTATCTAGCTTATAAAATATGTAGAAAATGTATAGATTATATTAAATGTACACATATTACTTTAGTTTACACATGTACATATATATAACATATATGTTGTGTATACTTTGACTATATTGTTGGCGAATTATCAGCGAGTTTTCTTGATATAGAAGCATAATAAACGTGGATCACCTGAATAACTTTTACAACATTGGAGACTTTTTTGTCATCATCAAAGGCCGAATAAAAAAATAAAAATAAGAGGATCTATGCCTGATGAATAATATCGTACTAGTACTTAGAAAATACCGCCATCACTGTTTAAGTACTGAGAAATCACTAATAAAATATTAATCAATAATTAATTGTGCGGTCCTGCAACATTAGCATGTTATGTGCTAATATAATTAAGATGTAATAGTAATCATGCAAGTTAGTGACTGTGAACCAGAACCCTTTGTTACGAACAACAACAACGAACTCCGTATATTTCCATAAAATGAAGTTTGGGGAGGATACACAATTCATACAATCACCTCAGAGGTGAGGTTGAGTGGATGTTTCCGATAGATCCTCGACTTAGGATAAAATAATCCAGAAAAGTACATAATATAAAACCAACAAATAGTATCAGAAACAACAGAAAGTACCAGGAACAAGACAACTACAGAATAATATTACAAACAATCTAATTGAAGCAACAAACCTCACTAGACTCCAAGCACACATACTACAATCGTAGCACTATGAGTCCAATCACAGTTATCAAAACAAAACACTCATATCTACTAACAAGACATAATCCTTCCTAATGTCCTTTTTTCTAATATGTGTCCTCCACAACTTTCTAACAAGGGACATATCCTCGGTAAGTTGTAACTAATCCATTTCATACCGAATCACCTCCCTTCAACATTTCTTCGTTCTACCTCTACCTCTCTTGAATTCATCCATAATCAACCTCTCATACCTCCTCATTGGAGAATCAGTGCCCCTCGTGATCACATCAGCAAACTATCTCAACCTCTCTTTCCACATCTTGACTTTCACCAAAGTCACTCCCTTGTCTCGAATAACCTTTTTTTTCTAATTCTATCTCTCCTAGTCAACCCACAAATCCACCGCAACATCCTCATCTCCACTACTTTTATTTTTTGGATGTGAGAGTTCTTGACTGGCCAACACTCTGCTCCATCCATCACTAATGCTCCATCACTAAGATAAATAGAAAATGACTAAGGGTTGATCCCTGGTGTAACCTCATCAATATGGAAAAATGCTCTAATATGAAAAAGTGCTCCGAGTCTCCTTCCACAGTCCTAGCACGAGTCTTGTCCCCATCGTACATGTTCTTAATCGACCTAATGTACGTCACTTGAACACCTCTAGCCTCCTAGCACCTCCATAAAACATCCTTGGGGACCTTGTTGTAAGCTTTTTTCTAGATCAATGAACACCATGTGAAAGTCTTTTTTACTCTCCCTATATTGCTCCACCAGTCTTCTTAGAAGATGAATGCTTTCTGTAGTCGAGCGCCCTAACATGAAATCAAACTGACTCTCATATATAGTCACAATCTTCCTCAACCTCAACTCGACAACCCTCTCCCAAATCTTCATCATATCACTTAACAACTTGATACCCTATAGCTGTTGCAATTCTGAATATCATCCTTGTTCTTGTACAATGAAATCATCGTGCTCCATCTCCAAACTTTAGGCATCTTCGCCATCCTGAAAATGACATTAAACAACTTGATCAACCACTCTTACCTGTTCTCCTGAGCTCTTTCAAAAATCCACTGGAATTTTACCCCTGTGCATTCTGCAAATAGCCTCTTTAATCTCCTCAATTTTAATATGCCTACAATAACCATTTTATCATCGCCAATAGAATTGCAAATAAACTGCTTGAATTGAATTCCAACGAGATTAAAATGAGATAGAATAATAAATGGATCATAATTACTTTATTTTGTCCAAAAGTCAGTTACACGGATGAGTATGGATAAACTAAACAATAGGTCATAACCAAAACCGTCAACTCTGGTCAATTTTTTTCAGCTTTCCTAAAATAATTTATTTAATTATAGAACAAAACAAACAAAACTCTTTTTGGCAACAAATGTGATATTACCATTTTTAACAAATAAAATATACAACCTAATACCTACAAGCTGAATATCCTTCGTAAGTGGCCTTACAAAGACTACTAGTTACTGAAATTTTTGCCAAAAAACTATTATATTTTCTAGCTTTCCTAGTATCTTTTAGAATTCTACTCTCAGCTATTTCGCAAGTAACTCTTCCTACTGTATCTGTATAAGGAATCTGTACACCTTTAAACGACCTCCAATTCCTAGCCTTCCACATGTGGTACACCATAGCACTCCAAATTGCAACTATCACTTCCTTTTTGAATTTCTTCTAATGCTTCCTTCTTATGAGCTCCATAGTTGCCTTTAAGCTTCCTCTTGGCAGTGAAATGTTAGCCCATTGCAAAATTGCATTTCTTATTTGTACCATATGTTCACACTCTTCAAATAAATGTTTGCTTGTCCCTAAAACTGAAGTGTGATACAAACAACAACTTGTATATTCTACATGCACATTTATTTTAATTAGTCTGTCCTTAGTTAACAATCTCCCTTGAACAACAATCCATAAAATGAACCCCTGTTTAGGTACTGCCACTGACTTTCATATCATTTCTGCTATCAGCATTCTAGGTTGACTGCTTACCAGTTCATGATATCCTCTTGATATTGAATACTTCCCACTTACAGTAAGAGTAAACTGACTATGTACATACGAGTGTTGCATCCCTTCTTTTGTAGAGTTTAATTTTCTCCAATACCAACTACAATCTTGAGGGGCTTTATGAGACCATATATTCCCTCCTTTCAAGTACAGTCCATGCACCCATTTCAGCCACGAAGACTCCCCATTCGCAATAATTTACCTACAAAAGTCATATTCCATATGCGACACCCTTTGATATTTAGCCCTCCAAACTTCTTAGGAACACAGACATTCCCATGCCACTAATGGCACTTTTCTCTTTTCCTGATTGCTCCCCCATAAGTAATCTCTACATACTTTGAGGTAGGATAAACACTGACCCTCAAAAGTTGTGAATTGAAAATAAAATAGCCACAACAATTTGAAGTCTTCCTCCTTAGGACAATTTTCTTGCATCTATTTGTGATTTTGGCAACTAATTGATGACATTCCATCTTACTCCATTTTTTTTTAGGACAAAGGCAAACCTAAGTACTTGATAGGGAACACCCCTTGAGTAAATCCAGTAGTTTCCAGTAGCTCTGCCTTTACCTGGTCAGTCATTTCCGCAAGAAATATACTAGACTTCTCCATATTTTCCACAAGTTCAGTAATAGCACTAAAATGCCATAATGCCTCCTTAAATCTAGTAACTGACTTCACATCACCTTTACAAAAAATCATAAGATCATCTGCAAAAATAAGGTGGTTAAGTCTGATAGCTTTGCACATAGGATGGAACTTGAAATCACTTAAGTGGCTCATACTCTCTAAGATCCTTGAAAGGTACTCCATAACCAACACAAACAACAATGGTGAGACAGGGTCTTGCCTCAAACCCTTTTTACCTTTAAAGTATTCATGGCTTTCACCATTTAACTTTTACGGAAAATCTTGGACTAGAAACACAAACCATTACCTGATTGATGATTTTTTGTGGGAATCCAGAACCATTTAAAGCTTCCTCCAAGAAATTTCAACTCACCATATCATATGTTTTCCTTAGGTCAATCTTCAGTAGACACCTACTTCTATTGTAGTGCCTTTTAGGATATCATAACAAATTAGTAAGATCTTCCCCGAATAAATGCAGCCTGATTCCTTGCAACTATGTAACTTACAACATCTTTTAATCTCATGCAAATCATTTTAGATATGCATTTGCATATCACATTACAGCAGGCTATTGGTCTGAACTGACTAGCCAACTCCGGCTTCTCCACTTTTTGAATAAAGGCTATGTTTGGGGCATTAATCTGTCTAAGCAATTTCCCATTTCGAAAGAATTCCAAAATGACCTTAGTAATTCCTCTTCCAGTTATGTGCCAGGCATATTTGAAGAAGCCACTACTATATCCATGTGGCCCAGGGCTCTTAACAAGGTTTATACTAAACATGATCCTGTAATCATTTGGCCGGCTATTGAAAGAAAAAGCTTGCATCTGCTTCCCCATTGCTTTCTTTACATCTTCTTCATCAAATGAATTAATCAGCATCATTGTTGTTCTAATCCCAACACTGGTTCATTTTGCAACACCTTTTTTATAGCTTTGACTCTGACCGTAGCTTTCAGTCCAAGCAACATCTTGTAATACTTCAAAAATACTTGTGCAATTTTGTCAGGATCTGTTTGCCAATTTCCTTGTTCATCCCTCAGTTGAGTGGTTACCTGTGCTTAATTACAGAGAAAAAAAAATACCTATTATTATCATCCCCTTAGCCATGTCACCTTATTTGCTGCTGAAGATGCAACTCTGTCAAATATGATACTTGTTTGAACTTCATATATTTCATCCTTTCCTCCTGAATGCTAACATTTAGAGGTTGAGTAACAAACTTTTTATTCCTTTTTATTATATTTACATATCATATATATAAAAAAAAATTCTTTAAAGATTTTAACAAGATTAGCTTTGAGTTAATTTGAACTACATATTTTGTTTAAATCAACTTAATATTTAAATAAACTAAATTTAAGTAGGTTAATATAAGCTAAATCAATAAATGAGAAAATTATATTCTCACAGCTACTTTGGCCGCCACTAATCACTACCATCCATTTTAAAATGTAATCACCTTTGAGGTGGACACGAAAGAAGTAAATGTTACTTACTTCATATCACATAACAAAAATTTGAATGGTCAACCTAATAAATTCTTTCCTTATGTTTAATACATTTCTATTATGTTCTTTTTCCTTTTCCCAATCCCAATAGACCTCTCGTCTAGTTCGTTTCCAATTTTATTTTCCAAACTTTGTTTGCAAAAATATTGAACATGCCAAATTGGGATTTTTTTTCTTACATAGGACTCGAATCCTCATATGTCTGGTTAAAGAACAAAAAAATCTTATACATTCTATTCTACCATAAGTATCAATATCTGTCCCTTCAAGAAATTAGAAGTTGCCATTGCCCCAAAAAATAAGGTGAAAAAAAATTGACTTTTCATAAGATTGTAAGGACAAATCATAGTAGTAGTATACTAGTTGGTCAATAAGGACAAAACCACTAGTTCTTAGTTCGCTTCTTTGCTTCATATTTGTGATCCTAGTTTCTTTGTCACTCACCTATTTACGCCCATATTTTTTTTTTCTTGATTTGACGTGCGTAACTTTGAACCAAAAGCTTTGATTGGAGGGAACCATTTGTAGGGTCAACCCCATTAATTTGGTCTGCTTAGTACAATCTTTTACCTACACAAGCAGTAATTAGTTTCTGAAGTCCATACCTTGCTAACCACACACAATCATGATATAAAAATTCCTATAATTTCTTGTGTATCATTAAAATTTAACAAAACAAAAAAAAAAAAACAAAGTATGTATGCATGCTAAGACTAATACTTATGTTATAATGTACCTATAAAAAGAAAGAAAAGAAGTACCGACTATAGCTTGTGGTCCTTAAAACATTTGGAGACCAAAATCTAACTGTTGCTTGAACTGTTTGGTCACGATTCCTGATGTCCAAAACATGGCATAATTTGATTTGATTATACTTTTTCATTTTTAATCATAAATTTCGAATTCAAATCTTAAAAAATAAGAATAAATTATATTATAATTAATCAAAAATTCTTACTATATTTATATTTTATTTTATTATTTTTTAAAAAATACAAAACATGTCACTGTGATACATGTCAGAGGGTTGCGACACATAACCTGAGCGTGATATGTAACTCACGATACATCACAACTATACAATATAATGTGTGTTTAACAGCTCATCTGAATGATTTAACATGTATTCATATGTATTTGGAAGGTTACTTGAATTTTGTATCGCGATCCTCCATATCAATTTGAAGGATTTATTGAGTTATGTATTAGAGTTCTTCGTATATATCACATCTAAAACAATTTTTATGAAACGTAATTTCCAAAGTGATAAGAGAGGCAATTAACTCCTATAATAAAATATTTATGAAGTATATTCTTCAAATTAAAGTCATATTTTGATAGATAACATTTATCTAAAATAAGTGTTTTCAATGCAATATAAATTAATCAGATAAATATCTAATATCAAATCGAGAACAAAGGAAATCAAATAGAAGGTATCCTTTTTTAGTATTGCCTATGTAATTCTTCAAATTTTCATTTTCTTAATTTATTTATTCAAAATGATTATGTATCAAAATCATTCTATAAGGTCATGAATTAGTAGAACAAGAAGTCTTTAATTGACATTGTGTGAAAAAGGAAGACAAGTCGTTGATTAACTATTAATATTACTTTTTGTATCTCGAGCATTTTATCGTAATTTTTGTTATAAATATATTTTGAAACATTATATGCTTAAGCTGAGAATAAAATCTAAAACGTTTACCATCAAATCTCAAATTGCAAAGTTCAATTAGTCTTAATATTTTGCATAGAATATATATACGGCTAAAGTGTAAACGAAAGAATAATAATAATTAAACAGGGATATTATATTAATATCTTTTGAAAGGCATATTAAAGTAAACAAATGCTGATAAATAAATATAAAGAAAGAAGAATTTGGAATAAAAACTTTAATTAAGATAAAACTAGATAAATATGGACTAAATTACAAGATGATTCTGTGAAATATTCCACCTCTTATAGGAATCTAAAAATTCTTTAATATCAATTTTCAAACACCATAATTTGCAATATATGCTCTATTTCTTTCACATCATACTTTACGACATTATATTAAGTATATTATTAAGATAAAATTAACATATAATATTTTTTTTATAATTAAAATTTTACATAATTAATATATATTTAAATTATAAGAAAATTAATATTTTATATTATGCAGATAAAAAATAAAAAATATAAATGTATACATTATTAAATTCTGCATAAAAATTAATATATGAATTATTATATAATTAATTAATTTATTATTAATATTTTCATAACTCTAATCAGTTAATTAACATATTATTATCCTAAGGAATATTCGACTTCTTATAGGGATCTAAAAAATCTGTAATTTCAATTTTGAACCCAAAAGTTAGCATAATTCAAAGAAAG